>PVKS010024853.1:0-30537 GCA_004027875.1 Aplodontia rufa | reverse complement strand
TGTGTTGAAGTCCCCCAGGATTATTGTTTTGAGATCAATGAGGGGATTAATGTCCTTAAGTATTTTTTCCATATATTTGCGTGGGTGGTAGTTGGGGGCTTAAATGTTAATTAATGTTATGTCTTCTTGATGGACTGTCCCTTTTAGTATGACAAAGTGACCCTCTTTTTCCTTTCTGACTAGTTTTAGTTGGAAATTAATTTTATCAGAAATTAGAATCCCCACTCCAGCTTGCCTTTTTGGGCCGCAGGCCTGGTAGACATTTTTTCATCCTTTCACTTTCAGCTAGTGTCTATTTTTGAGTGTCAAATGTGTCTCTTGCAGGCAATGTATTGTTGGATTTTGTTTTTTGATCCAGTGGGTTAGTCTGTGTCTTTTAATTGGGGCATTGAGACCTTTCCCATGCAAGGTTAGAATAGATATGTGAGGCTGATTCTCTGACTTTGTATCAGGTACAGAGTTTTGAGTCATCTTGAAAGTCAGCTTTTGTATAATATGATTATTGGCTTACCCTTGTTTAAGGATTTAGGATATCATTGGCATTTTCTTCTGAATGGAGAACATCTTTGAGAATGTTCTGTAGAGCAGGATTTGTGTTCATGTATCTTGCTTTGGTGGAGAGCTGTGGGGTTGAGGAGGAGAGCTATTTCCCCTTTTCCTCATTTTCTGAGTCAGAGAGCGTGTCTTGTAATTCAAGTAAGTTGCTGTTGGTGGAGTAATTGGAGCTTCTTATGGTTTTGCTTCGTTGTGATGGGTTCCTTTGAGAGAGATCTCACAGTGTATTATGATAGCAAGCCAGTGCCCTTTTTAAAGTGTGTCTATTTCTTCAGATAGTACGGTCTCTCTTGGAAAATTGAAGATGAACTGGGATATTCCCAAGCAGACCTGGGGCCTCAGGAAATGCTGCCTCCCTTCAGGTTGCCATGTTGGATCCCCCCTAAATTTTAAAAAATTCTGAAGAAATAAAAAAGGACATTTTGTAATTAAAAAGGGTCAATTCATCAAGAAGATGTAACAATTATAAATACATATTACACAATAATAATTCCCAAATATATGAAACAATTATAGATAGAAGCGAAGAGAGAATAGAGAGCAGTGAAAATAATGCTAGGGGATTTCAATACCCAATTTCTAGTAATGGATAGATTATCTGGACAAAGGAGTAATAAGGAAACAGAGGACTTGAGAATCACTACAGACCAAATGAATCAGACATGTACAAAACATTCTACTTAACAGCATCAAAATACACATTAGGTATAATGACCTTTACTTCCATCTTCTAGTTCCACCTTAATGACAATGGTGAAACAAAACTCCCTTCTCCACACCTGTTGGTGGGTGGGCCTGTGCAAGCTGCAGTCCTCTGCAGTAGATAAAGTCAGTTTTGGTGTTAACAGCTAATCACAGCAGTGATTACTCACCACTGTGGACTCTGAGGGTTGCAGCTGGTAAAGCCCCATTCTTCTCCATTACAGTAGTGGTGTGTTGCAGCTCTCTGATTGCAGCTCTAAATGGGGTCCCATGGCCTTCAGTGTTACAATAGACTCTGGCAACTCAGCACCAACTTCTTTCCAAGTTCATGACTCACAAATCCAAAGAATGAAATTCAAGGACAATGGAAGGCAAAAGTGAAAGTACGATGCATCCAAATGTGAAGAATAGAAAGAACACTTACAGGGTCCAGAGGGAACCTGATAGCAGGTTATTACTTGAGTGTACTAGTCTATGGGTTTGAATAGCACTTGGCTCAATGATATTGGTCCAAATTTATACTAATAAGGGTTTGGAAAAGTACTAATGCCATTGGTTGACCTGTGATCCTGAACGTCCATTCAGGTTTGCCCCACTTCAGTTTTCTCATCATATATAGGGAAGGGAGAAGTTGAGGTCAGTGAATTGTAGATGCTTGGGGGTTCAGGGATGCAGCAGAAGGCATCTGCCCCTGGCCAGGCTGGTCTGCTGTGGTGAAATTTGCACACTGTCTTGCCATGACTCAAGCCAGCACAGGTACAGCAGGCTGCCCACAGCAGTGGCCTATCTTGTAGTTGGGACACCACTTTGCCAATCCGATACAAGGGCATGGCTTCAGTGGTTTAGATGAAATACCTAAGAAGAGCCTCCTTGGATATGTTATTTTCAGCTTTTGCTTGGCTCTTAAAACACTTTTTGCCATGTGGATGCATTCAAATAACAGCTTCTTTGTGTGGATTTATTGGCATGGTCTTCAGATCCCAATTCCAATCTCTACCTCAGGGCTTTTGCGCTGCACAAAGAGCTGAAAACAGAAATATATCTTCTGAATGACCCCTTGTGTCCACATCTAATTATCCATCCCAATGATGCTATTGCACCTCCTCAGATAAGACATTCTTATGGTTCAGTTCTATAAAGATCACTTGAGCCTAACTTCAGCAGCATATTCTCTATGTGCCAATTTTTCTAATGTCACAGTGTGATATATTTTAATATAGAGATTAAGCTTAAATTTTTGCTGGAATTACATATTATCTCCTTTATCAGTACCTTCCTTTAAACTATTGATATATTAATCATGTTATATGAAAGAAATAAAGCAAAGAAAATAAAGTAATTTTTTTAATGAGAGAGGGATAGTGAAAGAGAGAGAATAAATTTTATTTAGTTTTTCATGTGGCTTTTGTTGCTCAGACACTTTGCTGTGTACATGGTACTGGGGATAAAACCTGCATCCTCACTCATGCTAGGCAAGCACCATAACCACCGAGCCACTGCTCCAGCCCCATAAGGCAACTTTTTGAATGAGGGAATTTGATTGAATAAAAATAGAGGAGCAAAAGTTTTCTGAATATAGTATTACATTAGTACCTCAATGATTAAATTTTATTTTTATACAATGTAATAAAAAGAATAAATGGCTATTTTAGTGTTTGAAAAGAGCTAAAAAATGCTTCTAATATTAATCCATAAGGAAAGGAGAAGTACATTTAAACACAAATATAACAAAAGTAGTAGAGAGGAACAATGGTAAAACTGTTGTATTTGATATCAAAAAATAAAATTCCTCAAAGGCAAAGAGAGTAGGAGTGGTTAGCAGAGCCTAAGAAATGGGAGAATTGGGAAACATTAGTCAAACGGTATAAACTTTATAGTACAAGCTGAATAAGTTCTGGAGGCCTAACATGCACTAAGGTGACTATAGTTAAAACTAATGTATTGTATGCTTGACATTTTTCTCAGCAAGTATATCCTCAGTGCTCACATACACACCATCATAAAGACACACACATAATAGATAACTAAAGTGATTGATATTTTAATTAGTTTGATGAATATAAACATTTCAAAATGTATATCAGAACATCATTTTTATACCTTAAATATATGTGGTTTTTATTTATCAATCACATGTAAATCTATAACAAAAATTAAATTTAAAAATATATGATCTGGGGGCTGGAGTGGTAGCTCTGCAGTTACTGCGCTTGCCTGGCATGCATAAGGATGTGGGTTGGTACCCCACCCCAGGAATATGTAAACAACAAATTGTCAAAGCAACAAAAGCCAAACATAAAACTAAATAAAACTGATTCTTTCTTTCTCTCTCACTGTCCCTCTCTTTAAAATAATGTGTATATATGATATGGAATATTAATCAACATTAAATATTTTTATTTAAAAAGACAGCTATAGGGGCTGGTGTGGTGGTTCCGCAGGTATGGTGCTTGCCTAGCTTGTGCAAGGATGTGGGTTTGAACCCACAAAATTGATTCTCTTTCTCTCACTGTCCCTCTCTCTCTCATTAAAATAATTTAAAAAATTAAAATGATAAAAAGACAGCTATAATCATAAACTAGAATAGCTACTCTTAAAGTAGTGAGCATTCTGTGTAAAAATCTAAGTACTATATAAAACAATTATGTAAAATTGTTTTAAACATTTCAGTGGTCCAATTGCATCCTTTACTTTAAAAGATTTTGAAAATATTTCAATCTTTATCTAAGTTCACACTGAAGTCACCAATATGGTAACAGGATATTAACCTATTATCATCATCCATTTGGCTTCAGGGAAAAAAGTTGAAATTCATTTACAATGAAAAAAATAAAAAATTATTTTTGTCAGACACAGGCCACCATTTTCAGTTTTGCACGTCTTTATTGCATCTCAGCCAACACCACACTAGAAAAGTATGAAAACCAACCTAGAAGTTTACCCAAGAAATTGAGTTCAGGTAATAACCATGGAGAAAAGGACAGGAAAATAAAAACTGAGAAGGTGCTTCAACTTTATCGTATTCCACTTTGTGGATATTTAAATACCAAATATATTATAATAAAATATTATTTATTCCTTATTGGTTGATTCATGCATGTTTTTAATTTAATTTGTTATTTTTATTTAAAACTTGAATTATTTTAAATTATTCAAAATGTGATGGTCTATGTCCACATCCCAGTTTCTAGAACATGAGTATGTTACCTTCCATGGTCAAAGGATGTTCACAGATGTCATTAAGTCCTGTTGAGAGATGACCCTAAACTACTGTGTTAAGCACAATGTACTTAATGAGTCCTTACAAGAGTAAGACACATCCCCTGAGAAGTCAAATAGTAAAAGAGTATTTGTGCAATCATTTCATTCTGGAAAATTCACAAATATATATGTATGGACATATACATTTGTTATGGAATAAAATATGGAAGAATCAAGAGACTGGGGTGTGGGCGATGTAGAGTAACTATGATTTAGGATCAAATACATATCACATTGTAACTTCGTATACATTTATGATTGTGCAACAATTCAACTTCTTAATAAAAAAAAAGTGAGACACAGGCTCAGAGTTAAAGTGGGTGATGTGATGACAGAACTAGAGAGAAAGAAGATGTGACGATGGAAACAGAGATTGGAGTGATGGTCGGCCATGCGCCAGGAAATGCAAACAGTCTCTAGAAGCTAGAAAAGCCAAGGAAACAGATTGGATTCTCTGTTATGATCCTGCAAAGTAAGGCAAGTAAGGCATCCCTGCTGTCAGTCCCATTTTATACTTCTGACTTTCAGAATATTAAATTTATAGACTTTTTTGTTGATGTAGTCCACGAAGTATCAGGTAATTTATTACAGAAATAGTAAATATATAATATAAACAATATAATGATGTTTATACAGAATTTATATAAACATTTTATATAAACACATTAAAATGTATATAAAAACATTAAAACCAAATTGCTTGCACATGCACAACACTTGCACACAAACACTTGTGTACTATCTGGTTGTCTTGAGATAGGCCTACTTCAGTTTTGTATGTGCGTGTCTATGTACTTTACCATAACCAGTTCAATCCATCATCCTAACTTCTGATCTCCTTGTACTATGGTATCTTCACTTAGAAACAGGAAGAATTTGAAGAGGAGAAGGAGAGGTGGCAAGAAAAGGAGGAGAAAGGGGGCAGAAGAGAGAAAAATAGAAAGCAAAGGAAAATACTTCATAAGTTCTTTAATATTTAAGAAGCTATTTAAGGGGAAGATGCTTATATAACTAAAAAAATCACAATCTATAAATAACTTCTCAGTGGCTTCCCCCCAACTTGATAAATAGGAAGTGTAAAATGAGGAAAACAACGAGTAAACCTATTATAACAGGAAAGAAAAAAAAATCTGTAGGATGATGATTAACTTGATAGACTTCACACATTTCTCTTGGGTTGATTATGTTCACATGGATTGGCACATAACAGATGCTGCTAATGATTTTTTTTAATACAGCTGAAAAAGCAGACAGTCTGCCTCATCAAAATTTTTAAATTCAGTTGACTTACCCTGAAAGGGCCTTTCTCAAGAGAACACACTAATTGAAGTATCATTACATATTTCCTGTTTAAAACCTAAATGTCACAATAGTTGAGATATTCATGTAGGTTTGGCAGTTCATCAGTAATTTTCTTTTAATTTTTAAATAAAAGAAATCAGTCATACAATATTCTAAGTGTTTGATTCGCTGCACTTTTATTATTTTCTTTATTTGTATATTTGTTTCATTCATTACTTTTTTAAAAGAAACAGTGAGAAAGAAAGTGATACTTAATTTTATTTAGTTTTTCATGTGGTTTCATTGCTTCAACACTTTGTTGTGTACATGGTGCTGGGGTTTGAACTCAAGTCCTAGGGCATGCCAGGCAAGTGCCATAACTGCTGAGCCACTGTGCCAGCCCCACATTTACTACTTTTGATAGCTCATCGAAAGAGAATTGTTGCTTCTCTTGACATGTTTTGAAGCACTTCATAAAAACTTTAATGTACTTCTTTGAGTTTATGAAGAATAATCATGAAGGCTCTAGTTTATAAAGAAAGAATTAAACCCATCCAATGCATACAGATTCAGAGATATTTGACTTATGGGATTTTAACAATTCAAACAGGCCTAGATAAATTCAGACACATAAACAAGGTAATTAAAGAGACGAAAATACATAATATGTAAATAATTTGGAATCCCAGTCATAGTTGTCATATACAAAAGAAATATTGAAATAAGAGAATAGATATAAATATGTATTTGACAATTGTCAAGATTTTCTTTGCCCACAATTAATTGGAAATATAAATCTCTTGAAGATGGAGTTCCAAAGAGTGAGAATTATTCAAAAAAACTTATAAAGTTGGAGAGGTGTAGAATAATTCAATCACGTAATGGAAGCCCTTAACAGAAATGTTGTGAAAGGGCTAAATTAGAAAGTTTCCTGGGACACTGTGTCAACTATGAACTCTAAGTACATGTACAAATATGAAATGAGAGGCCTAATTATCTCAGTCGAAAATACGGGAAGACCTCCCCTCCCCTCCTTTTTCATAGGGTCTTGACTTTGGAAACTTCAAATTTTAAGTACTTTCTCCTTTCTGAAGTTTATTAAAATTTTTTTTTGAATACTAGATAGGCCTCTTGCCAGCATTATAAACCAGAAATGTCTGTCTCAAGAATTTGGAAACCACCAGTTTTGACATGTAAACCCTGTCTTTGAAGTATAAAAAATGTAAAATTCCTCCCTCTCTGCCAGGTGGCTTGTATGTGAGTGTGGGTGGGCCAGGGGAGGACCTCCAACTCTGACTTTGGTGGACATCTTGCTCTGAGGTGTAGAATTGTTACAGGACAAGGTCCTGCTTTAGAGCAGAGGCAGCCCCAGGGGTCCTCTCTTACTGATTCTTGTGATCACACCAGGAAGATCTCAGATATGTAGATCAGAGAAGAGTTTATTAAAAGGATGGGAAAAAGGAAAAGGGGACATTCTCAAAGGCAAGAGTGTGTCCTCTTAAGAAAAGGATAGTGCACCCCTCTTAACCTCCAGTTTTTTTTGGGGGGGGAGTCCTTAGGAAATTTCCAGACAATCCCATCCAGGTACACCTCTTGACTGATAGCAGGATGACATTGAATTTTAAATGTCCTCACAGCAAATGGTAAAAGCCCAGTAATGCTTGTTTTGTGGATGCTGGGTTCCTGTCCTCTGGGAGTCAAAGAATGAAACCAAGGGATACCAAGGCACATGGAGCAAACAAGTTTATTTAAGAAAGGATAGAAAGAAAAGACTTCTGCAGGAGAAGGGAGTCGGAGCTGAGAACTCTAAAAGAGAATCCAGTTCAACTTTCTTATAGTGTCTCAAGATTTTCTCCCTTTGAGTAATCATTGTCTTCCTTTCCCTATGCCTGGGAGAAGGACTCAGAAGCTCTGGTCTTATCTAGTCTTTTGTCCTGGGTCTGGGGTTTGTAACAAGGACACCCTTTGCCCTCTTCGGAAAAATGACCAATTTCCTCCTTACCAACCCCTATCACTCTGCCTACACTGACTTCCTAATTTTCCCCCCTGTCTCATCAGGACAACTCTAAGTCACTTTAGTCCATGCTGAACAGTTTTTTTTTTTTTTTTTGGAAGGGGGAATGGGAGCTGTACCAAGGATTGAACCCAGAGGTGCTTAACCACTGAGCCACAATCCCAGCTGATTTTATATATTATTTTGAGACAGGATCCTGCTAAGTTTCTGAGGCGGGCTTTAATTTGTGATCCTCCTGCCTCAGCCTCCCAAACTGAGATCATAGGCATGCTTCACTGTGCTAGCCCAGGCTGATCAGTACTAATTGGTACTTGTTATAGATTTTAGAGTTAGAGGCAATCAACTCCCTGAGTTCTGAAACATGGTCTGTATAAGGGTCACAAAAGTTCAAAGTAACTTGCATACTTCTTACCATCATTTTGGGTCTGTGTTTCTCCTGAAGACATCAGGGATTGTTTTTGCTGAAGAAAGTTAACATCTTCTATTGACTTAACCCTGGTGGTACTGCAGATGAATTGTTAAAAAAAAAAAAAAAAGGCATGTGAGGATCAAACAGTAGACCCAGTTTATAGATTTTTTTCCTTGAACCTCATGTTCTCACTATCAAAATTACCTATCAAAATTGCCACCTGTCATAAAGATATGAGAAGCTTGCTTTTCTTCTGGATAAAGTCTATACGTTAACATAGATTTTTCTCTTAATTACTAGTAAAGTTCGTAAAAACCATGTGTGACAGATGCTGCTGTCAAGTCTTCTCACTTGGGAACTAGGAGGACTAGGGACACCAAAGGCCCTGGATAAACCAAAGAGATGAGAAATGAACAAAGGCAGTGAAAGCACTTAAATTTGCATTTGCGTGCTAGGAAAAATGGATCCAGGGATGCATTGACCAAAATTCTGTCTTCCAAGAACTGACAGAAACTTTGTGCTTTTGTAGAAAAAAGAAAGAAAGGATCAGGGGCCTTCTATGGCAGCTGGATTTGTAGGTATAGCTACAGAAGTCCTTCATTTAAAGGAGCAATCTGGTCCCCAATAACATGATTGCTCCTGCTTATGGCATCCTCATCCTGTCGTGACTCCGGTTTAGAAGAGAGCTCTTGTCATGGAGTTATCTACCTGCAAGGCTCTTCTGTTCCTGGAATTCAAGGCAACTGAAGATATAGTCTGGGGAATTCTAGGCCTCATTCTAGGGGTATGGCCTTTGAAAGTCCCTGCAAATCTTGAAAATATCTTAGTTACTTTTACCTCTGTGTCCTTAGTCTTCAAAGGGGAATGTGAAGGTTAGATAAATTTAAGGCTAATAAATCATGCATTACGCTCCTTAAATGATTAGCACATCCATGTGTAGAATTATCAAGAATCTGATCCAAGGTTTAAGGTCATGAAGGAGATTAGAAATGAAGACAGACATGCCAAGCTTTACCCTGCTTTCAGTGGCCCATTGAGATTCTGCAGGCCTCAGAGTCACTGCTTTTGGCAAAGTCAGTCTTTCCAAGACCTAGTTACTGGGTCATGTATGTAATGGGTCATGTCTGCTTGGTTACACAAGATGGCAGGATTCCCTTCTGTTCTTGCAGTCTCTTAATAGATTGTGATATGCATCACTTTTTGGTTTAATGCTTATTTGATAATAAAAGTGCTTTTTTCCCTACTACCTTGATAAAGAATATTTGAGTATTGGGAGAAAATTTTGGTTTTACTTTAAAATTTCCAGCATAAGTAAATGAGAAATTTCACTCTCCCCATCTACTTGTCTCTTTTCAGAGATTAATATCAGTGTATCAAAGGAAACACTTGATTTTACTTTCTAAGATATATACTAATTTGTATCTTTCTAGTCCTATTGAATATTTTTTTCTTTCTTTGAAAATGAGAGAGAGAAAGAGAAAGCAAGAGAGAGAGAGAAGGAGTCAATTTTTATTCTAGTCTTTCATCTGGCTTTTATTTTTCCTCCATTTAATTGTGTGTGTGGTGCTGAGGATTGAACCCAGGTTCACCCACTTTCCAGGAAAGCACTTTACTGCTAATCCATCTGGAAAACCCTTTTATTGAATATTTCCTATATTTATCCTTTATCAACATCACCACTCTAAGTAATTTTCAGGGCCTCCAATCTTGTCCATTCTTCCAATTATTTTTAAATAATAAGTTGGCTAAAATTGACTTCCTATTTGTTATCACTTTGTTGTATTATATAATATACATTTATGGCCTGAACTATCTACTTTGATTTTGACCGATGTCATTGTCTACTTCTCCAAAGACACCTTAACAACACACCATCATTCAAAATATGAAGCATGGTTTTTAACGTCTTTCATATATTTCCTTTTTCTCATTCTCTATTTCTTGGGTGCTTTTTCCATTTTATTCTCTCACTCAATTCATTTATATTCAGTTCAGATTCTGTCTTCACATTCTAGTTAGCTTTCACTTAGGAAACCTGGCAGAACCATCCCTTGCATATGTAGTTCAAAAATCTGTTCTAACCACTTTCTATCAAGCTATCATGTTATATTTCCTTTGCTTTTCCTTTAGATTAAATCTCTTCCATATAATGTTGAAAAGTGAGCTGACAATAAATGATATAAGTATAAAAGTTTTGGTGAGATTGGTCAGACGATTTGCTTTTAGCCATATTTCATAAGTAGTTAGTTGGAAAATATGAAATGAAAGGATGAAATCAACCAAAGTTGGAAAAAATGTCATGAATATAATTTAAAGACCAAGGATTGAAGTACTCATGAATTCTGGTTTCAAAAGAAATCTTGTTAAGAATAATGCATATGAAATCGATCAGAATTAACACTCAAATAATGTAACAAGCTGTATGTGATTTGAAACCTCCACCCCATCACCTCTGCAGTCTCTTATTACTCTGGAACCCCTTCTTTCCCTTTCAACCATCTGGCTTTCTAATGTATTTTTTATCAGCTATGACAAAAGCAATCTTAACCTCAGGACCTCTGCTCCTGCTGCTTTCTCTGCTTAAAACCACTATTCCTAAGCTATTCCAGGAATTGCTTTCTCATTTCTACTCCAATTTATCTCCTGCATTAGGAAAAGGTTTTACTTTTATAAGAAATAATGGCTTCCAATACTCTCAGAGTTTCACATATTTTATTTTTCTTCTATCATTATTATCAATTGAGATAGAATATTGTTTTTACTTTTATTTACCCAGTACAATGTAAGCTCCATGAAGACAGGACCTTTATTTACTTCATTCATCTCAGTAATTAAAACTCTGCTTTAGAGTTCTCGGTACATATTCGTTGGTGAAAATTAAAAAGCAAATGAATGAGGAATTGAAATAGTTAATAAAGAAAAATTATATGATGAACAATAAAGGAACTGACAATGCAATTTCCAAAGTATAGGGTGCCAAAAGTTTAGGAATGTATAATGTGTGATTTAAGAGTGAAATTTCTGAATTTAGAACTAAAGGCAATACAGTTTTATCATTTATTTAATATTCATTAAAATTCAATAATTTTTATTTTCCGATACTAAAATGGTTAACAAGCAATATATAAATATATTTCCCAATCCAAATAACATATACAAGTTCATGAGATTAAATTGTTGGCTTATTTACAAAAACATCTAATTTACCTAACATTTCAAATTAAATCCTGCATAGCATTATGTTAAATTATTAGTTTTATTAATTCATTTAAATATACTTAATGCCAACAATTTTATTGCTGTTACTATTACTTTAATTCAAATATTATTATCCCACTAACATACCTTAGAAAATGTCCTTGTCTGTTGCTCACACATAATTCAATCTCCTATTTTATTCTTTGTAAACCTACAATACCTATTATATGTGCCTGAGGTCTAAATATTCATTGTTTCCCCATGATACATGCGATGACATAGTTATCTGTGTCTGGAAATGCCCTGCCTGTATCACTTTTCTGATCTTTTTATTTTTTTAAATGAGCCACATATCATGCCTTTGATTCTAGCTATATTATGTATGTACAGTCTCTCAGTGGGGAAAAATGTATTTAAAAAACAAAGAAAGATTTTTGCATTAATTATTTATTCAAATTACAGATTAAATTCCTTTTTTCCCTAGCTGATGCATTAAGACTATACATTTTTTATTATATCTTCGGTGACATCCCAGATACTTAATATCAATGATGGCCTCCAAGCATAATTTGTAAGTGTAGGAAATTATTACTTTAGGAGTGGAAAATGTGAATTGTGAATTTTCTCCCTACTTCCTCCCATTCTTTCTTCCTTGTTTTTTCTCTCTCTCTCTCCTTTCTTTCATTTGTTCATTTCTTTCTTTCCATATCTATCCTTCCTTCTTCTTTCTTTATGATCAGTTCAAGTGGCTAAGAAGGACACTCAGGCTTTTTTCCTCACCAAATCACCTTCAAAAGAGAGATAGACAAGTAGACAGAAATAAATAAATTGTGACTCTGATATAATACAGATATAAATAATCATTAGGCTGTCACTTGAAGATTAGGAATTAGAGTAATCTCTTAAAAATAAAAATGGGTGGGATCTGATTATTGGAAGGAAAGGAAGAAGGGAAGAAGATAGGAAAGAATACAAAAAAAACAGGACAGAAGGCAATTGTGTTTCCACATAGGTGCAGGTAAGGGCTCTTGTAAAGTAGAGAACTGAACTTATCTTTCCTGAGAAAATCCATAAAATATCAAGATTCTGAGTCTACTCTGAAGAAGAACAATGAGACAAGATCATACTAACTGACCAACTTTCTATGAAATAGGTGGACTAATCACCCAGCTCCGTCATACATATTCAGAGTTGCTGAATGTCCTCTTTGTTTCTAGTTCAGAAAAAAAAATTGTCTCTACATATAAAGGTTGCAAGTAGAACTCTAGTCTAAGAGCCATGGAAATGAATAGACTTAAAAAAAAAAGAAAAAATTTTTTAAAAGGCTTACATTTTGTTACCTTTTGAAGTATGCTCAAAGACAACATTAAGTAAAACTGAGACTCCCAACTCCACCAAATTATGTTAGGTGCTGTGTTTTATTTTCTGTGTATTTCTTTCTTGGGCAGAATTTTTTTCTTCTTAATTAGTTTAAAATAGTTTGAACCAACTCTTAGATTTATAGATTTCTATTAGGCTTTTTTTTGCATGTGCTGTCTTTACATAGCAACCACATAAGGTCAACCTCTTTAAAGCAGGATGAACAAAACTAACATGATTTCTCTCACAATCCTAAGAGCCGCTGTGATTTTTATAATGAATCAGATATGTATAGCTTCTCCCTGTTGTGCTGTCCCAGCCTAACAATTTGTTAAATACCATTTACATAGTTTCAAAATTTCTAAATTAAATATATGTAAGTACATTAAAAGAAAACATTACCTTATATAATATTTAATGAAAAGATTGAATAATGTAAAATAATCACATGAATTAAATTTTATTAATAGATTAGATTAAACTGATAATTGCTAAGCATAAACATTTCATGGTATCCAGTATATTCTTTTTACTATATTTTACCTTTTCAATTTGAAACAATTTAAGACTTAGAAGAAAATGGATAAGAATAATATAAAAACACAAAGATATTTTATATCCATTTATTATTGTTGCTAAAATTTTACCACATTTGCTTTATCATGGTTTTGGACTGACAGATATATGTAGATGGGGGGTAGATGAGTAGATAAAGACTTTTTGTGTGTGTGCTTTCGGGAAGAATTAAAAGCAAGTTATAATCCATGGTTTTATAATTATGTCAAAATGAATCTTAAAGTTATGTATTACCAAAAATAATCAATAAAATAAAATAAAATGTTAGTTGGGGTCATGCAGACATGATGACTTCTGACTATTTCAGTCAGTGAATATTTCATACATGATGTTGTCACACTATGGCAGATATACTTTCCAAAAATGGTTCAAATGTTCTCCCAACTTGTACATTTTTTGTATAATATGATCTTGCTATTTCCTCATCCCAAAAATGGAAATACTGTCACCTCTGGTCCAGGTTTCATCAACAGACTGGGGTAGAAGTGATGTTCTAGAATTTGGGGGGCTAACTATAAACATTTGGTCTTGAGATCCTCTTCTGAAAATTCTGGCATCATAAGACGTTGAAACTGTGTGAATACAGCATGATCAGTAGCACACAGAGGATCCGATTAACATCTGGTATCAATTTCCACTCATGTAAGTGAGCAGACAGGCTCCCTGCCTTTTCATGAGGTGGAGCTTCAGATTACTGTACTTCCTGTTTCTGGTCAGACAGGAATGCCCCAACTGGGTCCACTCATCCCAAAGAATCATGAGAAATATTTTTCAAAATTATTATTTCATTTTGTTTGTTTATTTTATTTCTGAATTTTAGGTGGTTTGTCACAGATCAATAGATAGCTAGGATACTTCTAAAGGTGGAGTATAAGTAAAAATCAGGGAACAAATATCCATACTGCTACTACTCACCACATCTATAAACCTTACCTCAATTTTATCTCTTATTCACATAATGACATTTGCAATTAAAAGACAAACATCTACGATATCCCAGACAACCTGGGTTTTAATTTGTTTTGACATATGAGCATCATTTCTCAAGGACTTCTTTCCTTTTTGGACACACACACACACACACACACCTCTTTATAATTTAGTTGTTTCTTTTAATTTTTATAGCCCAAGCATTCAATTTTTCAAAGTCTCGGCTGTTGCCCCTACATATTTTTTGTTTATCCCAGACAACTTCACGCAGTGGTTTGCGTGCTGTGGATGCTCAGAACATAATAATTGGTTTATTGGTTTTGCTGAAGTGTTTTTCCTGGGGCAGGGAAGAGCAAAGCTCTATATTCCACCTATTTTTGGCCTCACATTTGATGCTGAATTCCAATTCTAGCAGTGCAGAGAGGCTGGTGAAGAGGGAAAAGTGGAGGTGGTGTCATTTGAAGATACATAACCTGACTCACATGATTGCTGTTTCTTTTCTCTCCCAGGAAGAAAGAAAAAATGAAACATGAAAATAGAAATTAGTAATTCAAAACAACTTAATTTCTTAAAGTCTCTTTGACCCAGGCATAATTTGGTTATTTAAAATTTCTGAACTTTTAATTTCCCATCTCAGGTTTATAAAAAGAAACTTTTAGTGATCCCTTCCAACCTCAAATTTTAGTTAGTGAAAAGTTTTCCACAGCATTCTGTTTTATCTTTGAGCAAGATTGAGATATCAGGAATCAGAAAGAACACAGACCATGAAGGATTTGCAGATGCAGAAATAGAATTTGGCATGTCAGGGAACAGACAAAGCCCAGGACAGCATCTGATGTCTAAGAGCCAGCGGCTATGTGTGGAGTTCACCCAAAGCTGTCTGTAACAGGACTCTTTCTTACAGATTATAGCCAAATTGCCTGTTGACCAATTTTTTTAAAAATTCCTGTGATGCTGTTTGTGAGCACATTCCTTGGTCTTATTAATATTCCAGAAGATCTTGCCATCATGCGGCACCAAGAAAACCATTAATATAGGTCTCAATTATTTTTGAGCCTTTGTTCTTAAATATAAAATCAATGCAAAGAATAATGTAGAAAATATTTTATCAAAAAAATCCAATAATCTCAACAAACTACAAATGGCTACATTTTAACATTCATAATCTATAATTATTTTGAATTATGTGTAATAATGAATCCTAATTTGCTCATTACTTGAAGTCAAAATAACTACCTTCTCAAGTTCATATGCATTTCCTTACTATGTAATAGTTATAAAAATTTATATTACACATAAAATTCACCATGAATATATATTTTATTTCTCAGCATATCTTTTGTTCACAATTAGAATATGAAAAATGTATTGCAGTGAATTTTACAAAGTAAAAAATAGAAATATATGAAAAGTATTTATAAAATTATAGGTCAAATGAATTTTATAATGATTAATTTACTATATGTTTCATGACTACTATATCATTATAGCTGCAGTTGCACAAGAGACAAAGTGAAAATATTTCACAATATGCAGTTTATCTCTTATTTTAAATGCCTGGAACCAGATTATTTTAGACTTAGGATTTTACGAATTTTAGAATATTTGCATGTATATAATGACATATTTTAGAGAGAGAATTGAAGTCTAAACATGAAATTAATTTATATTTCACAATATTTTATTCACAAGGTCTGAACATAATTTTACGCAATATTGTCGGTGTTCCTGTATTTTGCTTTGATTTATCACTGAAGGTCAGGTATGGAATCTACCACTTTTGGAATCATGTTGAACACAAAAAGTTTCAGATTTTGGAACATTTAGATTTTGAATTTTCAGATTAGGAAATGCCACTTTTATCATATTGTTCTGGGAAGAACATTTCTAATAGAACGGTATTTACTATTTCTTTTAAGAAAGGAAATCAGGACTTTATTCTGCTCTGTCAAATAGCCTCAATTTCACTACTAGAAAAATGCTTTCCTTTGGTGCATGAAACTCTCAAAATATTCACAGAGCAGTTGGATTTTTCAACTTGGGCCACTTGAACTGGGATTTGGTGTTGACCTTTAACAGAACAATAGTGTAAGTTCCCACATATTCCTCTACTGTCAGATAACAGTTTTGTAGTGCTGCTTTCACATACAATGTTTCTTTGCAAGTTTCTTTCCATTTTTAACATTCAAAAGCCAATAAACTTTAAATCATTAATGCATTCATTACATTAAATAAAGCAACTACATAAAAGCTTAGCAACAGGACTTGCATACATATGAGGCTTATTTATTTGAAACGTATCTAGCTTTTTTTGTAGATGTTTTTTTAGACCAAGCTTTGTGATGCATGTCCCTAAACTTTGACATTTTGTACATCTTATTTTAGTTTCCAAAGATGGTTCTATTTTCTTTCGGTTATCAAAACAGCTTTTATAGCATGCTTTCTAGTTTTATTAGTGTACCCTTTGCTTTCAGAGCTTATGTGTTTCAAACACATAGCATTGCTTTTATAGCACAGAGTAAAATTTTTCTCAGAATAAAACTTGTCATTATAACCCAGTTATAATTCCTCTAACTATTGAAATATCTTCCCTTTATTTGAGAAATATTTAATAATTCAGCATGTACTTACTCTGATCATTGCTGAAAGACAAGTTTATTTATTTATTTATTTATTTATTTATTTATTTATTTTGCTGGGCAGAGGATTGAGTGTGCTAGGCAAGCACTCTGGCACTGAGCTAAACCCCAACCCCTGAAAGACAAGTTTAAAAGCAACAACTTCCATTGTTTAAATTTTTAACATATTCTCTAACCTAACACCCACCCACACACACACATACACATACACACAACTAGGTGTGGTATTAGAAGTTCCCAACTCAGAGAAATATTTTACCTATCCAATATCTTTAGAAGAACGCTATTAAAGTAATAAAAATCCAAAGGGTATATGAAGTGCACGCAACATCTTACCATCAAGTTTTGTTCTCAGCAATCAGATAGTAATGAACACTCTTCAGTGTAAATCATAACTGGTAGTATGTTAACAGAAATTAAGAATAAGAACTAGGCCCAGACACTGTGGCTCATAACTGTAATCCCTGAACTCAGGAGTTTGAGGTAGGATGATGGCAAGTTTGAGGCCAGCTTCAGCAATTGAAGAAGAGAACTTACCCCAAATTAAAAGAGAAAACAAAAAATTTAAAAGGAAAAGGGATTCATCTCTGTGGTAAAATGTCCATGGGTTCAATACCCAGTTTCAATGAATAAATACACACATACTTATATGTATATGTATGCAGGTGTAAAATATATAATATATTGGAACTGAATGTAAAAAGAATCAATGAGCAATCAATATAAATATGTACTGGAAAGAAAAAGGAAGACTGATTTTTCCTGTAGTTGAAGTTTGCAATTTTGCATTGCAATAATCCTTCATTTCTTGACAGTGAATTTTGAATGCCAGGTTTACAGACTAATTAAATGCATAGTGGATACCTTATTTGATGTGGTATATAGTGCATTGTAAAGCTGCAGTGGGGTTTCCCTGGCTTGCCCAGGACAGCAGCATTAACTCTCTGGGTGAATCCCTTAGTCTACACAATGCTAGTTACATTCAGCTTCAGCGGATGTCATGGTGGTAGATCCACTCCAGCACCACAATGCTTCTTGAGTTTTGTACTGCTTCTTCTTTAACTTTCTTTTAAAAGCTTACATATATTATTATTATTATTATGTGCATGTTTGTATATCCATACAGATGTATGTGTGTATGTATATATAAATTTTCCACAAAATTATTTTATGAATTTTTCTCAATTTCCTTTTCAAATGATTTCCCATTCCTGAAATTTTCCTAATTAATTGCATTTCTTTCCATACCTTTTTTTTTTTTTTATGAATGCTGTTCTTTATAGCCTTTTCTTTCCTATTTCTTTTTGCTTCTTTTGAGTGTGTTTTATGATGTGGACGTCATTATAGATAAGTCATTATTTATTAATTGTTCTGTCTCGCTCTTGGCCATATCTAGTGTGAAATTTAAATAAGATTCCTTTCTATTGCTCATCATTAAGTAAGATGGGTTTTCAATTAACTATAATTTTATCTCTCAGGAACATCTGGAAATGTCTGGAGACATTTTGTTTATGGTGACCATTGGAATGCTGCAGGCATCTAGTGGGTAAATAAAGACAAAAGACATTGCCAAAAGTACTGCAATGCACAAGATAACTACTCTAAATATATATCCTGGGCAAAGTGTTCACAGGGTCTAGATAGGGAAACTCTTCCATCACAGTACCGGAGGGTAGGAAAGCTGAATTTCTTCAACTTCTGTTGTAATCAGAAGTTATTAAAAAATGTGTCTTTATAATTTCTGAAATGTGCCTTGTTTCTGTCCTGTGTTTTTATCTGCATTTTCTTTTTCTGATGACTTTAATGTTTCTGTCCTTCTCTATTTGAATTTTAATCCCAGGCATTTGTTCTAAGTGTAAAAAATCACTCAGGGATGAGCCTGAAAAGCCCCTTCCAGTTTGTGTTGTTTTTACCAGACTGACCTGCTGGGATTCCCTTATGTATTTTTCGTTTTCACTTAGGAGAGCTGCTACTGGAAGTCTGTGAGTTCTCCAGTGAAGGAGTCTCAGCAGTCTCTGCCTTCCTGCTGCTTTCTCCACACAGTGGCTGACATATTACATTTCATCTTGGTTTTTGTTTATTTTTTGTGTAGTACTTGGAAGTGAACCCAAGACTTAGTGCTTGCTAGGCAACTGCTTTGCCTCTGAACTGTGCTCCCAGGCCCCACCTTATGGCATAGTGTTTGACACCCACCTATTCTTTGAGATTCATGTGTATAAATTATCAGTTTGTTTCATTTGGATGCTATCCATGACAATTTTTAACTAGTGATTCAATGTTTATAAAGAGCATCGATTTTTCCCTTTTCTAAAATTCTAAATTCTAAAAATATTTTTCCCATTTCTTTTTTGTTATATGTTAAAACAGTACAGTAATTTAAATTTTCAAATTTCTGTGAAATTGTATTTTCTTTCAGTATTTTTTAACCTGCCATTTGCAGAAATGATTTTTGCTGCTTTTTTCTCTATAAATTAAAAGTATTCATAGAATCAACATTTGGTTTTATAATTCACGTTTAATTTTAGTTTTTTTTTCTTTCATTTGCTTTCTTAGTCTTTCTATCTAAATTATTAAGTTGAATATTTTATTAATCAACTTTTAGTTCGTTGATTCTTATATATAAGACAATCTGATTTATTGGCTGCTTTAGCTGACTTGCATTAGTTTAAAAATTTTTTGTTAACTTTTGAATGAATTTTCAAAATAATTTTATTATGGTTACAAAACGTGAGTCTTGAATTCTTTCAATTTTCAGTTCTTTAATTGTTTCAGCTATGCTTAAAGTAACATTTGCTATTTATTCCATAAATGCGTACTTCCATATATCTAGATTAACCCAATTATTTTTTGAACATAAATTCTTAACTCTATCAGTTGTTCCAAATATATTTTTAAATCTACACAGATGGACATGGATTTGTCCATTCTTCTACAAAGTTTGGTCTTATAATCTGAAGGGTTTCTTTAAATGTATTTTTAACTGATACATAAAAATCACATACATTAGATATATTGATGGGGTACTGTATACATTGTATAATGTTTAAATCAGGTTAAACATTCATCTCCTTGAACATTTATCAATTCTTTGTGGTGAAAATTATTCAAAATCTCTTAGAGTCTTTTGAAATATGTGGTACATTATTGTTTTTGCTTCATAAGCATTTTAAATTATTATAGCTTCCTATTGGGTTAAACTTGTATCATTAAACCAGTATTCTCTGTATCCCATTTAATGATTTTAAACACAATAACTATCTTGCATCATATTAATATAGCTATTTTAGCTTTCTTATACTGAGCATTTGCTTTGAATATTATTTTTCCTATTTCTTTTTAAAGAGAGAGTGAGAGAGAGAGAAAGAGGGATCAATTTTCTTTAATTTTTCATGTGGCTTTTGTTGCTCCAACATTTTGTTGTGCACATGGTGCTCGGTTTCGAACCCATGTCCTTGTGCACGCCAGGCAGGCGCCCGTAACTTCTGAGCCACCTCTCCAGTCCTGAATATTTTTTTTATTCTTTTACTTGCGTTCTACTACATAGGAATTCTAATACTCAAAGTCCTTACCATTCAAATTTTTCTTTGTTCTTCTTCTTCATGTCAATATACTTCCCCATGTCTGAAAAGTGTTTCATTGTGAACTCATATTTGATGTCATTGTCAGGCACCATGAGGGTTTTAATAGATCTGTGTTTTCCCAGAGAGTATTTGCTATTGTGTTATTTAGATGCATACATTTACTACCAACCTGAGACCACTTTAATTTAGTTTTTCAAATGTACCATTCAGGTAGTATAAAAATCAAACATCACACCAGTGTGAGTACAGGACAAAAGTTACAGATTTGTAAAGAAATACTTTATTTTTTTCCTATGTAGTTCTGAGACTAAGATGTTTGTCTTCATTGTATGGATTGCCAAAATTTCCTTGTTTGCCCATTCTTTTTTTAAAAGAGAGAGAGAGAGAGAGAGAGAGAGAGAGAGAGAGAGAAACAATTTTTACTTAGTTTTTCATGTGATTTTAATTGCTCCAAAACCTGGGTACTCATGAATGTGGTGCAAGCACCCTACCCACTGAGCCACCACCCCAGCCCCCTTGACTGCTCTTTCATTGATATATTCTCCATTCAGATTTCATACTTAACAACAGAGTGCATCCAAGTCCTTGCTTTCTTTGCATGGATATTAAAGGATAATGCTCAGCTACTGAGCTCTGGCAAGGAACCTTATGTCTACCAGCATTTTAACAGTATGTTTCCAATTCAGAATGTTGATTCTGCTTTCCTTTTGGTCCCAGATAATTTCTTTTACTTAATAGTAAGTTTAGTTATAATGGATATGTGTTGTACTTTCTCCAGATTTTTTGGTGTTCTATAGATGAATAAATTCATTCAAATTACTCTAAGTGAAATTTCTTACCAGGAGTGAGTGATATCTTTCATCATCACTTAACTAATTTTTGGAAGTAGCTGAAATAACTAGTTTAATGTTCTTCTGTACTGTACTCAGAACAGGACGTCACCTACTAGAATTTTCTAAATTGGGCCTGCTTGAGAATCCTCACAATATATTAGTTCAGAAAATTACAAAAATACTTCCAGAGGGATCCAGGGTCATATCTTTGTTGTTTCAAAACAATCAGCATTGCAATCCTATAAGAACATTTACAGGTATGTTAAGCCACCTGTCCAGCTTCTGCTTTTTCCTACTCATTCTATTAGAACCTTTGTTCATTTCTTTTTATGCCATTATGAATTTGATATATAGAGATTTTAGTAATATTCTTACTCAAAGCTTTTCTCCCATCTGTCTGGATTGATCTTCCCTCACATAAGTCTGACCATCCTTTTGTGTCATATGAATAGGAGGAGCAGCAAACACTAATGGAGAAAGTCACACCATACCCCAAGTACTACAGACACAACAGGGCCTGGAGAATACTTTGAAAACCTACAAAACATGCTAATTATGTTATTCAAAATGATTTCTTCCAACATTTTGTGTTTTTTGTACTTTCTACCACTTATTAACCCCTACCTGACCCATTCCATATATTTTCAGCAAAGAAACAACAACAAAAACAAATGAATAACAATAAAAAGAGACTCTCTGAATCCCTTATATCCTAATGCTAAATCTACAAACATTTATATGTTAGCACCTATATTAAAATGTTACCCTCTGGGTTTAATAAAGGAAATCTTGATCATCTCTTGCAAAATAATATAAATCTCCTGCCAAGAGGTTTCCATTTTTCTTTCCTTCTCAGGAACTACAATTATGTTTTATTCTCTCTTATTTTAATTTTCCAAGCTAACTTTTTCTGCTAATATTTTGTATTTTTAAAAAAAGATACATGAGGGCTGGAGAGGTGACTAAGCTATAGAGTGCTTGCCTGGCATGTGCAATGACCTGAGTTCAAACCCTAGCAACACATACACAGTTATGTGTCAGAGGAACAAAAACCAAATGAAAATCTAAATAAAATTGGCCCTCTCTTTCTTTCTCTCTCTTACTCTCTGTCTTACTTTAAAAAAATAAAAATAAATACATAGATAAAAATAAACAAAGATACATGAAACAATGACATACAAGACAAATTCACTTACCAATTCAATTACAGATTTTTTGGCCTCCTGAAAATCAATTTCAGAGAGGTTGCATTAGCAATCTTTATTTCTCAGTATCTGAGTCAGTACTTGGTAGAGTTTAAATGTGTTTCACAAAAGTTCATGTTTTAGAAATGTAACTCAAAAATCCACATGTTAATGGTGCTTAGAAGTAAGGCCTGTTGGAAATAATTAGAATTCGAAAAGGTTATTTGGGTGGGGTTCCCAATATGTCATTTGTTGTTATATAAAAAGTAGAAGAGAGACTTGAGCTGGTGGGATTGATCTATTTCTTTCTGTGATAACTTTGCCGTCTTTTACTGCAGCAAAAGGATATAATCAGAGGTCAAATAGATGCTGGTTGTTATGTTTTTGGACTTTCTAGCATCCAAAAGTTTTGAGTCTAATCAATTTCTATTCTTTATCTTTTCTAAATTTCCTGGTCTTACTTACTTTGTTATAGCAACAGAACAGGGACTAAGACAGTGATCAAACACTAGTTTGATTTTACCCCTCCTCTTCAATAGGTATAGCTTGTCATGATGACAGCAATTCCAAACATATGCTAAATCCATTAGGCTTTTTAAGTCCTAATCATGCTTGACCTTTTAACATTATTAGAAAATCCTTGCCACTTCCCTGTGAAAAAAAATATCTTGTCTCCTTCAATATCCAACTTTTCTTATTTTTCTTTTAATTGCTTCTCCATCTGCTTTGCAAACTCATTTTGCATTATCCAAATATTGGTTGATCCCTTATGGTTTGGTCCTAGGGTCACATTACTTTCAGTATCTCATCATAACATATCATACCAAAAGGTCTGTTCTTTAAATATACATCTGTATTCAAAGCATTCACATAGAAATCCCTTATCTTCTCAATGCCAAATCTGTAAACATATATAAATCATAACTCCATCTTCAGGCCAAAATATCTTATTACATGTTGAAAATATCATAAACTTTTAATTCAAAATATGCAAATGATATTTTGCCCTGAAAACAATCTAATTTCTAGGTTTTTTTATTTAAAAAATGTCATTATTCTTCCATAAGGTTCTTGTCTTCCATAGATTATTGTTTCAATTAAGAAGCTCAGGTTCATGATTGATAGAAATTGGGATTTCAATCCAACTGTGACCTCTGAAACCATGATATTTTATTAATTCAAGTGAACATTATGTCATTCCATATTTTCATAATCCCATTGTGGTATCACAAGCATATTTTCTCATATCTATATTTACAGCCATTATATTACTGTACTAAAACCTGTAAATGTTATTTTAATTAGGAAAGGTCTTTGCAGATGTCATTGCATTATGGATTTTGCAATGAAGAAAGTTTCCTGGATTATGAGACTGGGCCCTAAATAATGTTATATGGGTCTTCATACAAATAGGCAGGAGAGTAGGCCACAGCAAAGGAGAGGTTAAGATGAAGGATAGATTGGAGTGATGTGACTACAAACCAAGAATTGTTAACATCTTTCAGAAGGTGAGAGAGGTAAAGAACAGATTCTCCTTAAATGTCTCCAAAGCAAGCATGGCCCTGCCAACATCTTACTTTCAAACTTCTCACCTTTAGATATGTAAAAGAATAAATTTTTGTTGTCTTATATAAGAACTCACAGGTTGTATATAATAAGTGAATTTTTAATAAAATTAATAAAGGCTTCTGAAATTATGATATCTGATTCAAATAGAATTTATAAATAATTCTCTGAATTAGTATTAATTAGTAGTAATTCACAGATCATGTAACTCATTAAGTATTTACTGTGTGGTAATCATTGGTCATAGTGAGCTACGATAAAAAAAGTCACGTCATTCATTGTTCTCAAACATTTCTAGGAATATTAGGAGTGTTCGGGTCTTATTTTTCATTTGGGGCCACTCTTTTGAAAACTTAGTATTTAAAATGCTATTATGCTAAAATGTGCACTGTTAATTTAAGAATTCAACCATATTAATACAGTTTTAAAGATAACCATAGTTATAATTTCTTGTAATTCTTTAATTTTGTCAAATTACCATTAAAACTATTTAATATTTATACCACAATTAAATATAATACATATATTTGTAAGTTTTAGTGTTACAATTTTTTACTATCAGAATGTGATATTAAGATTTTCTTTTTGTTAAAACTTGTACTCTTTTTAAGATTTGTTGTATCTGTGTCAAATTATTAGAGAATATCTACTAAATCATCCCAATTTGCTCCTATTAGTATTATGTTTTCTCACCTATAAGAAAAATTAATCATCTTTGTTATGAACGTTATAACTAAAAAATATTCCTGAAAAGATGTTCTACTCTTTGGTACTAAATATTCATAGCAGCCATAGATCTTTCATTTGATGTTTTATTATCCATTTTACTTCTGCTGCCCCTAATCCCTCAGTATCACAGACAGTGATGACCAATAGAGTTAATTTTAAAATCTTCAGCCATTTGTTCACTTTGTAAAGTAAAATTATAATCGCTATAAGAGAGAGTATAGTAATTTAACTAAATTGAGTAATAAAATAATAATATTTTAAGAGGAAATGTGGCTGAATGAAAGTTATACTTACTGGGGAATATCACAGATTTGAATTAGGCTATTTGTTTTTAGGTATGGTACCTGAGGAAGCTTTTTAATTTTTATCATAGCCCTCTGAATGAGTACATTCAATGAAGTTGAGGGAAAAATCAAACAACAAGGTCCCTGAAAGTCTTCATTATGTCCCTTCTCCATGTTTTAGTACACAGAGTATTTCAAGACTACACAACCAATAATCTCATGAAATTTGATCAGCTAACATTTAAAAGAATAATCATGGTGACAATATTATCTTTTGGAAATATGCCTATTTTAGAAATCTTTTGAGGGGCTGGAGTGGTGGCTTGGTGGTTATGGCACTTGCCTGGCATGCATGAGGGTATAGGTTCAAACCCCAGCACCATGTACACAGCTAAATGTTGGAGCAACAAGAGTCACATGAAAAACTAAATAAAGTTGATTCTTTCTCTCTCTCACTCTCCCTCTCTTTTAAAAAAAATCTTTTGAAATACTTAATAGCTTGCCAAATAAATCTGTTAAGTATTTATTCTTAAAAGATTTTGATATTAAAATAATAAGTTTAATTCTCTAAAAATTGTTTTAAGAAATTATATAGAGGTATCTTGTTTTTAAATTCCAAATACCTAAGAAATAAAAATATTTTTAAATGTTCACTACTTTTAAAAGATTAATAATGCTTGCATAAATGAAAAACTATGCTTTCCTGGCAATGCTCATTTTCATAATTTATGCTCTTTTCTGTTATGTTTTGTGCAAATCTTGTCTTGAACATGCAAAACAAGTGGTCTACCAGTGAGCTATATCCCAGCCCACTTATGGTCTATTAATCAATCCCAAGACTTAAGCCAACATTCAGGATACTGTTATACTCTCAAAAATTTATGCACTTTATGTTTTGTACCAGCTTTCCTCAGAGGTATCTATGGACATTTATCAGTGTGACAGGGAAATGGGAAATAAACAGACATTTTATGTGGATTACTAGACATTGGGTCAAAAGACTCTCCTGAAGACATAAAATGTCAATGGTCTATTAATCAAAGTTGGGGTTTAGCTCATGTCCGTCTCACAGTAGTCTATTAAGTAGTCACATTAGTTCTTGAACCTAACCTGTGGTTACGTCTCTGGTTTTAGAATGCAAAATAGGACTAGACATGCTCAGCAACTGGTAGAATGCCCATATGAATGCCCTGACCTGTATAGTGAGGGAAATTATGATAAGAAATTTCAAATGCCAGTCCAGACGATTGCTCCTACCTAAAAAATATGATAAATGAACAGCAAAAATTCATTCTTGGAAGAACTGCAAAGATGAGTGCCATTCTCAAGAACTTGAAAGATGTAGGCATTATGATTCCCACAGATTGTGAATCAAGTCACATATTTGGTATATGCATAGAATAAATGAATTTAGAGGACAGTGGATTACTGTAAACAAAATTAGAAGATGTTTCAAATTTCATTTGCTGTTGCTTCATTACTTGAGCAAATTGGCGCCTCACCTATTACATATATGCTGTTATAGATCTGGCAAATGTCATTTTTGCTATATGAATTAGGGAAGACCACCAAAGTGGTTAGCATTTGACTGACAAGGAGAGAAAAATCCCTTCATTCTCATGGGAGAGGTGTATCAACTCTCTAGATGTGGGACATAATGCAGTCAACAGGGAATTTTAAGCTGTTTCTCTTTCATACGATATTATTCTAGTCTGTTACATTGATGCTACGCTGCTTGGAACTAGTAGTCAGTTAGCAGAAGCTACTACAGACATACCAATAAGAAACGTGTGTCAGAAGAAACGTATGTCAGAAGATGGAAAATAAATCTCACAAATTTCAGGGTCCTTTCTTTTCCGAGAAATTTCTACAGTCTAGTGGTGTAAGCATGCTAGACTATGCCTTCCAAGGTAAGTAATAAGGCGTTTATTCTGACATAATATAACACACACAAAGTAGAGGCCTAATTTTTACATTAATTGGAGGCAGCAAGTACCACATTTGGGTGTATTGTTCTGGGTCGGTTACTGATTGACTCCAAATGCAACTGGTTTTGTATGGTGTCTAGGACAAAAGAAGTATTCTATATCGGGAACAGGTTGCATGTTGACAGATATTTTCTTAAAATGCGTGGAGAATAAGGAAAATGTAAAAAATGTAAAAAGATGTGTAACAACACATAGTCTTGCTGCCTGTGAAGACAGGTTCAGTGTTGAGTCAATCCTCTGAGGCTTAGGGAGGTTGTTTGCCGCCCTGTGTTAACCATGGCTTTTTGGTTCTTGATTCTGAAGTTTAGCAGCAAGTGAAGCTTCAACTCTTGTCAAATCTTTTCTGAAACTGAGTCCTGCTGTGGGTGAGTGCATGTCTTTTAAATTTCTTAGTGTACATTTCCCAGTATATGCAGGAGCTTTTCAATTCACTACTTCTGCAAAGAATTTCTCTCCTCAGCTCTCCTTCCCAGGCTTCCACCTATTTATTGTTTGCCTCACCTTAATCCTTTGTCCTGGGCAGCAAAGGAGTTGTTCACTTGCCTTTCAATTTTTTCAAGAACTGCTCTCTGCAGAACTCCTTTCCCCCCTGAGGGATTTCCAATTTACTTGAAACAAAAGCAAAGCAGTTGGCATCAGTTCTTCAGGTAGCTTCTAGACAGAATAAAGGAGAGGATTCTTTGTAAGGAAGATTTGCTTTGGTTCCTCCTGAGGCAGGGTCCAGGGTCAGAAGCTAGTGGCAAAGCTGCATCTTTAAACTTGTAGTGGGCAAGCAGGAAAAGGGGTTGGGTGTGTGTATGGAAGAGGGAAAATGTCACAAAGTCTCTCACTATTTTTAAGGTGACTTTTCTTTGATTTAGCATTCACTTGGTTCCTTTAAATCTCTGTTTTCCAGAATTCTAACAAGTTGTTTCTGAAACCTCCTGAGTAGTTTTCATTGTTTTTATAGAAAGATGGGTCCTCTGAGCTACCCCCCCCCACCATTCTGTGCTGTTATTCCTCTTTATACTAACTTTTGAAATCAGCCGGGGTGAACACTCTAACTTTCTTTTTAAGACTTGTCATTTTTCTCTGTCTTTTGTTTTCCGTATACGTTAAACGAACAGCTTGCCATGTTTGAAATGAAGGTGTCTATCTACCGAGACTTTGGTAGAGATTGTGTTATATTTATAGACCAGGAACTGCCCTATTAAAAATAACAAGCTCTTCAAATATGGAAGTAATGTTCACCATTAATTAAATCTTTAAGAAAAACTTTCTCCAATATGGTTTGATAATTTGAGTATACATCTTTTGCATGTCTTTTATCAATTATATATCTAATTTTGTATTTTGATTCTCCATGTATATATGTGCTTTGTTAATCTCATTTTTGGATTATTTATTGCTAGTATGTAGAAATACATTTGATTTTTATATTCTGACCTTTGTACAGAGTCTTCGATGAGCTCCACAAATTTTATACATTAGTTGTAGAAATCTTAAGATTTCTTAAATACAGGTTCATATTGCCTGTGAAAAAAG
Organism: Aplodontia rufa; assembly: GCA_004027875.1. Classification (NCBI taxonomy): domain Eukaryota; kingdom Metazoa; phylum Chordata; class Mammalia; order Rodentia; family Aplodontiidae; genus Aplodontia; species Aplodontia rufa. The sequence goes on along the minus strand of PVKS010024853.1, from coordinate 1,924 downwards.
CATTTTTAAAAAATCATGTGTTTTTTATTTTGCTTTTTTACCTTACTGCCTGATTGTACTGGTTAGAGTCTCATGTATCCTCTTGAGTGAGAGAGGACATTCTTGCCATATTCCCAATTTTAAGGGGAAAGTATTCAGTTTTTTTATCATTGAATGTGATATCAATTGTAGGTTTTTATAGATAACTTTTTTCAGTTAGAGAAGTTTGCTTCTATTCTTAGTTGAGAATCTATCAAACTACTTTCCCTCTAAAGTGACATGTTTTTCTTTAGCTATGTCTTTAACACACTGCAGATGACATATTTTCGTGTTTCTAATCACTGAAAAAAACAAATACTCTTTTGTTCTAACATCAGTCCAACATAATTAGTATGGCTGCATTTAGAGAACACGAATAATAAAAATTTACTTTTTAATCTATTGAATGTGCAACACATATTTTACTTCATACCAAGAAATATATGTACATGTTCCTTGATTCTAAATGTTAGTGAATTACCTATAACTAGATGGTATTTAATAAGAATGAATTATAAACCATCTATTTTGAGTACTCATCTTTCACCTAGTCTCTTTTCATATCCTCTTGCATTTGGGACCAATAGATATTATCTTTACATAATAATGTATCAGCCTTGGCCTAGAAATTGTCCAAATGCATATAAAATAATTACAGAATATAGGTATGATGAGTGTGTGTAGTCAAGACACTAGGGAGAGAAGGTGGAAACTGGAGGATCCTTTGAACCTAGGAGTTCTAAACCAGCCTGATCAATAGAGGGAGAACCCATTTAAAAAAAATACTCTAGGTGATTGAACATATAACATATTTAATGATATATTGGAATGAGCAAGGAACAGAACATATAATATATAAGAGATTACTAGGAGGGAATACATTAAGAAGGTATCAGTAGTTAAGTATCGATTATAGGATCTTGACAAAATTTTAGTATATTTTTACATATAATTTTTAATTTAATTATATAGGATATTTAATATATTAAATAGATAAAAGCAATTTATTTTTATCTCAAAAGAGAACACTGGCACAACTCCTGCCTCCAAATTGTCATTCACTATGAATAAGGGTGTGCATTAATTTTAACCATTTTCTAAAGGCATTTCTTTTTACACTCCTAAATTTCTTAGGAATAGTGAGCATTGGAAGCAGATAAAAAGAATAAATAAAAAGTATATCATAGAGACATAATGCAGTATAATGATTTAGTAAAATTTTTGGAGGTATGTAAACAAGGAAATTTAAGGAAAATCCAACACTTAACTACCTAATATGCCAATTGTATTGAAATGATAACTGTAGTTTCTCATATATATTGAGTATCTTTTTCAATTTTAATGTACCTGTATTGATTAAATGGTTTACAGGGGGATGCCAGGGGAAATTTTTTGTCTTCCATATTTGAGTTGGTCTTGGTTAGGGAAGCAAAGTCATAAGAATGATTGAGAGTGAGAATTTAGGATCAATAGGTCTGGAATCAAAAGCAAACAAAATCACAAGGTATGCATATTTGCCATCTTATTAGAAAAAACATATTGTCCTTCCACAAGGTTAGGGAATTATTTGAATAACCCCTTAATTTTAATGTTTCAGGCAGCTATATGTATTACATTTGCTTTATCAATATATAAAGCTATTTGTACTTTGGTGTAAAAGTCCACAGGAGCCCCTTTCTCACCATCAGTCCATATTGTTCTTATGGTTCATTTCTACTGTTTTAGATGTTTGGAATATTTGAGTCTATCTCTGAATTATTCACAATCTTCTTGTCGCCTTTCAATGCAAAAGTCACTATTTGCCTTACTGCTACTCAAAAGCCAGTTTTATGGCATGATATTCCAAAGCATGCTATGAAAAAACAATATTTCACATTAGTGTTTAATGAAAATATGTCTCTGAGGC
>PVKS010024852.1:0-30581 GCA_004027875.1 Aplodontia rufa | reverse complement strand
AAATGGGCTGGGGATGTCACTCAGTGGTAGAGCACCCCTGGGTTCAATCCCTGGTAGCCCCATGCCCCCCCCCCCAAAAGAAGCTCAAACAGTTCCAGTGGCCAGGTTCAAAACCCCAACCGTCTAATCACATGGTTCTTCTTCCTGGTAACCAGCCTCCATCTTGAGCTATCTCATTATCATAAACTTGGGTGTGGATCAAGGGGCTCATGGATAACAGATACTCCTATCATTTGAGAAATGTGAAGGGTTCTAGGATCTCTGTTCTGGAAGCTTGGAATAAAGACCAGACAAATTCTTTATTATACAACAGTAGCAGGGCATTGCATCTGGACTGGGGATCCCAGGCCAAGTGGTTTTCCTTATGTCCAGCCCTGTACCCAGAGAACCTGATTCTCATCTGGCTTTCTTTTCTTTCTTTTTTTTTTTTTTTTTTTTTTTTTTTTTTTTTTTTGTACCAGGGATTGAACCCATGGTACAAAACTGAGCCACATCCCCAGTCCTTTTTTATATTTTTTGAGACAGCATCTTGCTAAGTTGCTCAAGGCCTCGCCCAGTTACTGAGCTGGCTTTGAACTTGTCGATTTTCCTGCCTCAGCCTCCCGATCTGCTGGGTTTGCAGGCATGTGCTTCCATACCCGGCCCATCTAGCTTTCCGACTACATGTGTTATGGTTTAGGTATGAGGTGTCCCCCCAAAGTTTATGTATGAGACAATGCAAGAAAGCTTAGAGGTACAAATGATCGGGTTTTGAAAGCCTTAACCTAATCTGTGCATTTATCAGCAGATAGGGATTAACGGGGTGGTAACTGTAGGTGGGGTGTGGCTGGAAGAGGTGGGTCATTGGGGGTGTGCCTTTGGGGTATATGTTTTGTCTGTGGTGAAGGGAGTCTTCTGCTTTCTTGTGCCATGCCATACCCTCTGCCACACCCTTCTGCTACGATATCCTTCCTGCCTTACCAGGGGCCCCAAGAATGGAGTTGGATGTCTATGGACTGAGACTTCTGAAACCATGAGCCCCAAATAAACTTTACCTTCTCTAATTGTTCTTGTCAGGTCTTTTGTTCACAGCAGCAAAAAAGCTGACAAAAACAACGCTTTTAAGAGGAAGTGAGGGGCTGGAGCAGTGGCTTGGCGGTTGCGGCGTTTGCCTGGCGTGCGCGAGTACACAGGTTCAAACCCCAGCACCCATGTACACAGCTAAGTGTTGGAGCAACGAAACCCATGTGAAAAACTCAATAAAAGATTGATTCTCTCTGTCTCTCTCTCTCTCTCTCACTGTCCTTGTCTCTTAAAAAAAAAAAAAAAAAGAGGAAGTGAGAAATTGGAATGTAGTCTGACCTTTTGAAGGCCTAGAGAGAGGCTTCCTCATACTTCAAAACCACACCCTGTCCTTCGGTTTTTGCCCACCTGAAAGCAAACCAAACCCACAATTCAGTTCCACATTTCTAAGGTAATAAAGCCAAGCAGGAAGGATGCTGGCAAATGTATGTACTCTCAGGACAGCACAGGGCTTCTGAAAGCAAGCCACGTAGGAGGTGCCAGCACAGACCCTGATTGCAGAAGTCTGCATTTATCCTTAATCTGCATTTTAAACCCAAACCCTCCATCCCACACAGCTCTCTGCCCTATCTAGCTGTGTTCCATGATCTGCAAGTCAAAATGGAATGGTGGATGAGAAATGATTTCAAAGGAATGAAATCCTGGACAGGCAGGCTGCTGAAGGACAGCGTATCCCCTTTAACTACTGATGCAGTTAAAGGGGAGGGGATTTTCATTTCCTGCGCACCTATTACGTGCTACACACTGTGGTCAGCATTTGGAGGGCACACGTCATTTAACTCTCACAGTTCTGTGAAGTGCCTTACTCTCCTACTTGAATGGGAACTGAGGCTCTGAGAGCTTAAAGAACTTGCCCAAAGACATGCAGGCTACGATTCGAACCCAGGTTCAATCCCAAGACCCATTCTCCCACCTATACCGGGCTGCCTCCAGCTGCTGGCAATAGCTTGGAGAATGCAGCTGTCAATTTTTGTTTGTTTGTTTGGTGCCTTTTTAAATCTTATTTTTGTATGATGGAGTCATTAAAATGTAATCCCCAGAAAACCTGTCATTTTGAAAGCTTGGGGCAGCAGAACAAAGCTAATCAAAGAAGAGCTTCATTTACATTAATCCTGCTGGGAGATTGCTCAGGTCACCTCTCTGAAGAGCCTGGTGACCTTACTCAGCTTAGTCTAAACGTTAGAGCATTTTCAGTTATTAAACCTCAGCTAATTCAGGCCCCAGTGCAGAACAAATGTGCTATTAATGATAAAAGTCGCAATCACGTAAAAGCATGGCTGTGGGATTAAAAGCGCAGCACTATTTCCAGATGCAGCTTTTATTTTACCTCACTTCTCCTGGCCTTCATCTTCCTTGATAAACAATGAGGTCTCCGGAAATTTCAGAGAGCGTGAAACCTGAACTCCCCATCAGCTCCATGCTAGTGCCACCTAGTGGCCCCCACAGGCATCAGCAGGTCTTTCAGATTTCTTATGGGTGGGGTAGGGTTTTTGGACTCTGCCATCTCCAGGTCCTTAATCTAGAGGCCCTAGAGATATCAGTGCATGAGAAGAAGAGGAAAGAGGTAATCATCTACTTCATGTAACTGCAAAATTCTAAATAGCTGAGATGATGACTTTTTGGACTTGGATAGTTTTGCTTTGACCTCTTGCAGGCACAGCACAAGAATACCTCCTTGCCTCCTGCTTCTTTTGGATCCGTGGCCCCACTGATTTCTGGAAATCCCCTCCAATGCGAACATGCCATTCCGTCTTCCATATCTCCCCAAGCATTGTCCTCAGTTGACACCATAGCTCAGGAGGAAAATGAGAACGCTCCGTTCTACCTCAGTCCATTCACTCTACTGATTTTATTTCCTCCTCCTGGTGTTCCTCAGTTGCCTACCTGGCAAAGATATTGGGAGACAGTCCTTAGCACATCTCTGAATAATACGTGGAGCATGGACTGTGTATCATCTAAGTAAGTGCAGAGAAAGACAAGTTGCTAAGTCACACTTCTAACTTTGAGAAAGCATCATCGGCTCAGGGTGACAGCCTTGGTAAGATGTAACCGAGGTAGAAGATGATAGACACCCGGCAAGGGGACCATGGCAGGGGAATAATAGGGCCAGTTCAGGATTTGGAGTCAGTTACCTGGGCTTAAATCCTCGATCTGTCTGTTGCTCTGTACTGGGCAAAATTCTTTGGCCTTCCTGTGAGCTTCCTCACTTGTAAAATATATATCTTACATCTTACTTGCTAATTTATAGTAAGAAATAAATCCAATTGTGGAAATAAATGAAGCTCACTCAAATGAGAACAAACATGATTTGGCCACCACCACTTGGTTTGGTAGAGACTCAGGCAGGAGAAAAAGAAAGCTTTATAAAGAAGAAGGAATACGCTAGTCTGCTCTGATTGGAGGTTGTTGGCACTGGGATGCTGGAGGAGGACCAAGAGAGGCAGAGCCCTGTGACCAGTTTAGAGAGTATGATTTTATTCCTGTTTGATCCCTAGTTGGAAGCAAAGGTGAAAAATGAGGAATCTGCTGGGCTAAGACCAAGTCTGGACCATTCTGTGAGGATTGCTGTAGAAGCTGTGGTTTGTCTTCTGCATAGTCTATGGTTGCAGCAGGGGTCGTGGGTTAGAGCTCTTTTGTCACATGTGGTCTGGCCGTTGTCCCTTTGTGTAATCAGTAACACATACAAAGCCGGTCACAACCTGAGTGACGTGTACAGATATTCAGTAAGTGATAATCATTATGATTACAATTCTTGTGATTACATGTGGACTCAGATCTTAGGTGGTAACTTCCTTATTTCATTTTGTGTTGCTGTAATATCTGAGGCTGTGTAACTTATAAAGAAAAGAAGTTTGGCTCACAGTTCTGGTGGATGGGAAGTACAAACAGCATGGGGGCATCTGCCACAGGCCCCCTTGGTTGTGTCACAGCATGGCAGAAAAGTAGAAGGGGAAGTGGGCAAACAAAGAGGTCACTGGGTGAGACAGGAAACAAGAGAGTGGAGAGGGACCAAACTTACTCTTTTATAACAATTTGTTCACAGGAAGTAAGTGGGTCCTTCGAGAACCACATTAGCCCCTTCCAAGAACGGTGCCCCCATAACCTAAATACCTTCCACTAGGCCCCATCTCTTAAAGATCCACCACATCCCAGTAATTGCACTGGGGACCAGGTCTCTAACATATGAACCTTTGGGAGATATGCTCAAACCACAGGACCTCCCAACAGTGTCATTCAGGTCAAGGCAGGAAAATAGAATCCATATCAATTATTTTAAGAGAGATGATATAATAGGGGAAATTGAAGGCATGGAGAAAACAAAAAGGAAAAAAGAGAAAGAGGAGTAATGAAGCAACACAGAAATAGTTACTAAAGGAAGCAGCTACCACTCCTAGGGATGGAGGAGCACGGAGAATAGAAGGAAGCTATTCAACTTTGAAGCCAAGAGCAGAAGTTTCACAGAGTGTGACCCAAATCTCTGAAGAGGATAGTTCTGCTTGGCTTGTACTGGTACCTCCTGTATTTGGAGGAGGCCCTGAAGGACTTGAACTTGGACCCCCAAGTACTGGCAGATTGGAGCAGGTACATCTTGCAGCAATAGCACGATGAAGTTGGTGCAGGGAGAGTGGAAGACTCTCCAAGCTGGAATGATTGATTGCTGCTGCTGGATGAAAAACCATTGTTGAAAAAAAAAGTCATTGTTGCAGTGACCCTGACGGCAATAAAGAGCTGGATATAGTGCTGTACGCCTGTAATCCTAGTGGCTTGGGCAGCTGAGGCAGGAGGATTGCAAGTTCAAAGCCAGTGTCAGCAACTCAGCAAGACCTTAAGCAACTTACCAAGACCCTGTCTTAAAATAAAAGATGAAAGACGGGCTGGGAATGTGGTTCAGTGGTTAAGCACCCCTGGATTCAATCCCTAGTACAAGAAAATAAAAAAGGCAACAAGAATGGGAAGGTGCCACCTCCCTCCTCTTGCTTCTGTGTCTCCATTCAGCATTCCTATAACTAATGGGGATGTGGCTGGCAAAGCAGAAATGAGCCTCAGACTCAATGTCACAGAGTGACACAGTGGAGGGATAGTAGCTTTCAACCAGTATACTTTCTTTTTCATCGTTTGCAGAGCCTCAGTTTTGTTCAGGCACAAGGTGGTTAAATGTGCTAAAGAAACTCAGGCACCCACAGCCAGACTCAGGGGTGACTCTTGATTGGCTTATGGTTTTCTCCAGGTCCTTAAACCATGGTTTTCAAAACTGAAAAACAGCCAACTGAAAGTAGACAGTCAATGAATAACTCATTTGATCATTTCCTGCTTTCTTTCCTTCTCCATCTAGAGACACCTGGGGAAAACATCAAGCCTCTCTTTTCACAGTGACTGGGGGCAGCCTCTGCTTCCTTTCCTTTTTCTACCCATAGCCAAGAGGTTCCCGTAGAACTTTCCGGCCCTTTCCTTAATGGGGCCAAGGGTCTGGGAGGTGCTGGGGAAGGGATCCTCTTCAGCTCCACGTTAGATCTTTCCATTCTAGACAGTGTTCTGTGAGAGAATAGGGACGGAGGTTTGGCCCCTCCCATTTAGGGGAGGAAGGGCTCTTGCTGTGCTTGCATCCAGAAGCGACTACCCTGTGCTGGAGACAATCCTAGGCATTGGGAACACCAAGGTGAATCAAACAGTCCTTTTCCTAGAGGAGTTCATATGTGATAGAGTCATATCAGTGTAACAATGTGAACAAAAATGTAAGTACATGGCATCATGCCCTAGTTCTGCCTATGAAGATCCCAGACAACTCAGAAGATGCAATAAAAGGAATGAGTTGGACACCCCAGACAGATGTCAGCATGTGTGGGATGGCCTGCAGGTGTCTAAGAGTGTCTCCATTTAGGGGTCTAAGGCTAGGGAGAGGGCTGGACACACAGGGTCAGGACTGAGCTCTGCGATGGCATCCTATAGAGACCAGTGGGAAGCTGAGGAGGGGTGTGTCCCATCTGGCGGATAGACAGCTCACTGTAGCAGCTGCGTGGAGGCTAGACTGGGAAAGGGAGTTGGCAAGACAGGAGGCAGAAGAGTGGCTGAAAGTCTGTATCATAGTATTTGTTGGTGGGTTTAAAGATGTGGAAGACTTCCCTTGCTGCGTCAGCCAAAGAGCGATTCAAAGCAGTTCACACAAACAGAGAGAGTGGGAGGGCTTGGCAAGGTTCTGCTTGGGGGGTCCTGTCTGGTGGAGATGCTGGGTGTGACCTGGGAAGATCATGTCACAGGAACGTTGAGGGCTCCAGGGGAATGGCATGGGAATAAGTGGAGGGAAGCAAGGTCCACAGGAGGGTGCACAATTCAGGTGACATTCCTGAGGCAACTTCAAACCACTGGGGACTCCAAGGCCAAGGAATGACTTGAGGAGAGACTGCTTTAGGGAGGCTGATCCACGAGTGGCGTGGAATACGCACCAGGGTAAGAAAGGAGTCCGTTGTAAAGCTAGCGTACAGGCAAACGATGACAAGGTTCAGAACCAGCACCGGGGCTTTGAGAGGGAGGGTGATGGGTCACTTTTGGTAGGGAGACCATTGAAGTTGTGGTCACTCATATGGAATGGGAGGGTAGGGATCAAGATATCTCCAAGGTTTTTAGTAAGGAAAGTGAGAGGGAGATAGAAATCGGAAAGACAGTAGAAAGAGAAATTTTAGTGCCAGCGGTTAGTTCGTGAATAAGGCATTCCCTTTTTCAATTTGTATCCACATTATCAGTGTCCTGTAATGGAGCCAAGCTCATTCTTGTGACTTCAGATTATGCTATTAAAGCAATAGGGAAGGGAACCCAAAGGATGAGGGGTAACAGCTTCAAGGACAATTTGATTTTTTGGTAGTGATTTCTGTTGCAATAATAATCATAATATTATTCCATTTATTTTACATTTCTGTTTGAAAGTGTTCCATTATACTAATTTTAGTGAGAATACAGTGAAATTAGCTTATAAATTCACTTCTGGTGGTACTGTATATTAGTACAACACTTTGAAAAGCAATATAAGATGCGGTAATCCCACTCCCAGGAATTTACCCTTAGGAAATATATGTATTTTAAAGCAAAAGCTGAGAGCTCAAAGAAGTTCATTATAGCATTATCTATGCTAACCAAGAATATTGAAGATGTAAAACATCAATAAAGGGAAATGCTTTAGTAAATGATGCTATGGTGATTCAATGAAATATTATGAACCTATTAAAATGCAAATTACAATTATACGGACTAGAAAGAAACATGGAAACATGTTTGATATGATAATCAGGAGTAAGGGAAGCAGAGTAATTTGAAGAAGTTAAAGTAGAATAGCTTAGGGCTGAGGAATCAGGATGTTGACCGTAAATCCTGTGGTTTACTAGCCTGTTACTTTGGGTAATATCTTTATCCTCTATTATCTTCAGTTTCTCGTCTATAAAATGGGAATAACACAGGGGTGTGATTTTAAAATGGGTGTTAAAAAAAACCCACCTCAAAGAGTTGTGAACATACAGATTAAAAAATGCAGGTTAAGCTCCTAGCTCTTGAACATTTCAATAAATGATACCCATTACTATGGGCAATTTTTAAAATTTATTATAGATAGATTACCTTAATTAAAAAAAAGAGTGCACAGTATGTTAGCTTTCTGTCCATCTGACCAAAATAACCTGAAACTAACAAATTATTATTATTATTATTTTTAGGCTTTTTTTTAAGGCTTTTTTTTTTTTTTGGCTGGGGTTTATTATTTGTTTTTTGGAACTGGAGGTCGATCCCAGGATGTTGCGAATGCTGTGCAAGCGCTTTGCCCCTGAGCTACATCCCAGCCCATGAAACTAACAAATTAGAGGAGGAAAGATTTATTTTGTTTTGTGGTTTGGAGTTTTGAGTCCATAATCAGCTGTGTTCATTGCTTTGGGCCTTGGTGAGGCAGATCACTGTGGAAGAGTGTGGAGGAGAAAAGCTGCTCCCCAAGTGGATTAATCCACTGATAAGATTAGATCCTTAATTATTCAATCATTACCTAAAAGTCCCACCCAGGAAGCTTGCCGTGTTGGTGACTTTGCTTTGAACAGGAGACCTTGGGGTACATTCCAGATCCAAACCACAGCAACAAGTAGCATACTATAGTTCTCTTTAATGGAACTATCATGGTTTAGGTACTCGGTGTCTCCCCAAAAGCTCATGTGTGAGACAATGCAAGAAGGTTTAGAGGTGAAACGATTGGGTTATGGGAGTCTCAACCCTCCTAGTGCATAGGGCGTGGCTGGAGGAGGTGGGTCATCGGAGGCAGGCCTTTGTGGTGTGTATTTTGTGAGCTGAGTTTAGTCTTTGGTTTTTGGTGGCCAGGTGTTGAGCTGCTTTCCTCTGCCACACTCTTCCACCTCATCTCAAGTCCTGAGGAATGGAGCCTGAAGTCTATGCACGGAGACCTATGAAACCCTTTTTTCTCCTCTAAAATTTTTCTTGTCACGTCTTCTGGTCACAGCAGGAAAAAAGCAGACTAAAAGAGGAACTAAATAGACCCAAAAGGAATTATACAAAACATTAAGAAGAAAATGTTAGGCTCTGGGCACTCTGTTTTGTCTTTGTGGTTTTGTTTATTTCATCCTTGTGATCACATGGGACTTGACATGTGATCAACTCTGGTTTGGATTTTTTTTTTTATTCAATTTCTTTTTTAAAGAGAGAAGGACAGAGAGAGAGAGAGAGAGAGAGACAGACAGAATTTCTTTTTTTAAATTTAGTTTTTCTCATGGCCTTCGTTGCTCTGGCACTTAATTGTGTATGTGGGTGCTGGGGTTTGAACTCGTGTACCCGTGCAAGCTGGGCAAACACCGTAACCACCAAGCCACTGCTCCAGTCCCTGGATTTTTTTTTTTTTTTTTGTACTGGGGACTGAATCCAAGAGTGCTTCATTATTGAGCTGTTTTCTAACCCTTTTTATTTTGAGACAGGGTCAGCCTCACTAAGTTGCTTAGGGTTTCACTAAGTTGCTGAGGCTGTCTTTGACTCTGTGACACTCTTGCCTCAGCCACTCTGGTTGCTGGAATTATAGGCCTGAACCACTGTGCCCAGCTGGCATGTGATCAATCCTGGGAGTGAACTAAATATAATGCTCCCCACCCCCAATATTCTTAACTCCATACCTTAGGTCATGAGTTTCCTTCCTGTTCCAATTGCGTGAAGCACGGATATTAACTATTTAATTTCCATCTGCTTTCTCTCATGGCAGTAGATGCAAACTAGCCAGACAGCTGCCAAGAGACAGGGGAGAGCCCACGACAGGCAGGATTGACTTGTGAGATCCATTACCTGCCTTGAGTTTTGTATTACTGTGCAAGGGAGGGAGGTGATACTGGAAATCATTCATGGTCCCCAAGGCACAGTCACCGAACTTGAGACATGGGGAATTTTGACTTCATCAGGGCTTTGGTAACTGGTACTAAATCTGTTTTCTTCTGTTTATTCAGTTCGTAAGAAGTATGTCCAGCGGTATCTGCAAAGATGATCAGAACACATGTGGGTGATCATGTGATCCTCCGAAGTGTGCCCAACCTCAGAGGAAAGGCAAGTACAGCTGGCTCCTCCCACTGCCACGGTTTCTTGTTACCACAAAGGATTTTAAACCCCTGCAGTGTGGAACCTGGCTCATTTGCAGCTTTGTATCACTAACTGCTTTGAGCACAATCTTAGAATGAATGCTTTGCTCTGAACATGACCCAAGGGCTTCATTTGCATCAAGAATGAAAACACTGCTGTTTCCCAGCCTCAGGTTACCCAGAGAACAGCTCTGATTCCCAGGGCACAGGGTCTGTGTGGGCAGACACCGCAGGAACTCTCATCCCTGCTCCCTGCATGTTTAGAAAACGGAAACAAACGGTGCATTCAGCAATGACCCGTTACACCTCTCGGATCTGTTGTTCGAAAATGCCTATCAATATTTGCAGAGACGCTCACTGTCGGTTGTTCACTGTAACATTCTTTTAATAACAAAGGCTGGAAAGAATCCAAATGTCTGTAAATAGAGAATCAATCAGTCCAAAAAACTGGGTAAGAAAGAATCATGGGGACTATCTACCTCCTGCTATTAATAGCGGAGAACTCAGCCAGGGTGGCCTGTAGGAGGAGTACCTTCTACAGCATTCGTTTCTTTGTCGTCTGAAATGTATATGGTAATTACTTTGTAATCAAGGAAAAAAAAAGATTTAAATTACGAAAAAAAAAATCAATGTGGAAACACCCATCTCTTCCTCACTTACATCCCACTAACTGGAGACCCCACCCACCTGAGAAAGTAAGTGGCCCAAGCTTCTGCACATTCACTGCCCCAGAGCCTGGAAAAGAAAGCCAGAATTATCTTACCCCAGCTCCCCGCTCCCCAAGCCCTGTGTGCACCCAGGGAACAGCACAGAATTTTTTTCTTTTTTGTACCAGGGATTGAACCCACTGAGCCATAATATCCCCAGTCCTTATTTTATTTTATTCTGAGACAGGGTCTTACTAAGTTGCTTAGGGCTCTCATTAAGTTGTTGAAATTGGTTTTCAAGTTGCGATCCTCCTACCTCAGCCTCGAAAGTCACTGGGATTATAGGCATGAGCTACTGCGGTGGGCATAACGTGGAAGTCTTTGATCCACTCCATTTTGACCAGAGTCTAATTCTGGTTTGACTTCAAGAGTAAGAAGAGCTTCTGTTTATCACCTCCAGCTACTCAATTAAAAAAAAAAATTGGAGGATACTTCATTTAAGTTTTCTGAATTGAATTCTTTAATTAAAATGGAAATTGGCATTGAGGCTTAGTAATTATTTACCTAATGTCAATTCTTTTAAAGTTTAAATAGCTGCAACATGGTTGGAGTGTTGGCTCAGCGGTTCTGGTGCTTGCCTGGCATGCGCAAGGACACTGGTTTAAACTCCAGCACCATGTACACAACAAAGTGCCCGAGTAACGAAGGCCACATGAAAAACTAAATAAAATTTGGTTCTGTCTTTCTCTGTCTCACTATCCCTCTCTCTTAAACAAACAAACAACAAAAAAACTATATTATAAATAGTTGCAATATATTTTTTTTGTACTAAGGATCTGAACCCAGTGTGCTTAAACACTGAGCCACATCCCCAGCCCTTTTTATATTTTATTTTGAGACAGAGTCTCACTAAGTTGCTTAGGACCTTGCTAAGTTGCTAAGGCTGGCTTATGAACTTGCGATGCCCTGCCTCAGCTTCCTGATCTGCTGGGATTACAGGTGTGCGCCACCAGGGCCAGCCTGCAACAGTGAGTTTTACTCAGGATAAGAGCTGGGCCCTGAGGATTCCAAGACCTGCGAGGAGGCAGAGGGCTGAGCCTTATGGGTGTGTACAGAGGAAAGGGGATACAGAAAGCTGGGTCAAAACTGAATTGAAAATAAACGGTTTTATCTAGGATTACCGTTGGTTTTCGTATCCTCTGATAAAGAATAGACTCCAACTTATTTCTGCCTGCCTAATTTTAACACAGTCCCAGTTTGGTGAAGCATTTTCAAGCCAGAGTTGTACTTCTAATGCAGCTTTCCATGGTATAATACTATTGTGGTGGTTTTATGACATACAGAATTTTTAATCACCCTACAGAAGTAGTACACAGCTACTGCTGCTTGCCAAGCGGGCGAAATAGTTTTATTTCCAAAAGTATTTTGAAACTCTCACAGTAATACATGATTTAGGCAAGAGTCATCAGCGGCTGCTGAAATCATTGGGAGAATAGTTTTGGAGGAACAGGATATGCACACAGTCTTGAAGCATCACATCCCAATCACTTCTGAAGTACAAAGACAAAGGACACGTTTCAAATGGGTAAGTCAGGCAGACGCTGACTTAGCAAGTGATTCAACTCAATATTACCAATTAAGGGTCAAACTATATCACGGGTCTCCTGGTTTAATCCAGGAGAATACAACATATATCATTTCATACTCCTGCAAAAAATATGTGCTGTAGTTTGGATCTGAAATGTCCCCCAAAGGACTTGTTTATATATATATATATATATAATTTTTTTTTAAGAGAGAGGGACAATGAGAGAGAGAGAAAGAGAAGAGGATCGATTTTATTTAGTTTTTCATGTGGTTTTCGTTGCTCCAACACTTTGTTGTGTACGTGGTGCTGTGGTTCCAGCCCACATCCTTGCGTATGTCAAGCAAGTGCCATAATTGTTGAGCAACTGCTCCAGCCCTAGACGTGTTTAACTTAAAGTCCTGGTCTCCATCTTGTGGTGCTGTTGCAAGGTGGTAGAACATTTAATGGATGGGATGCAGTTGGAGGAAGCAAGGTCATGGTGGGGTGTACTCTTGAAGGGGATATGGGGACCCTGGCCCCTTCTTCTCTCTTTTTGCTACTTGATTGCCATGAAGGGAGCAGCTCTGCTCTGCTCCGTGTTCCTCACCATGATGTTCCACCTTGTCTCAGGCCCAAAGTAACAGGGTCAGGTGATCATGCACTGAAACCTCTGAAACTGATCCAAAATAAACCTTTCTTCCTTTTAAGTTGATTTTCTCAGGTGTTTTGTCATGATGACAGAAAGCTGATTAACATACCGTATAACCTAAATATGTCACGAGGAAACAATCAGCCAGATCCACATTGAGAGTCGTTGCACAAAGTATCTAGTCTGAGCTCCTCAAAAATAATGGTGTCAAGAAGGCAAAAAAAGCTGAGGAATTTTCCTGATTAAAAGATATTAGGAGCTGGAGCAGTGACTTAGCGGTTACGATTACGGTGTTTGCCTGGCAGGCACAAGGACATGAGTTCAAGCCCCAGTACCACATACACAACTAAGTGTTGGAGCAACAAGCCTACATGAAAAACTAAATAAAATTGATTCTCTCTCTTTCTTGAAAAAAAAAGATATTAAAGAGATTTGACAATTAAATGCAATAGGAGTCTAGGTTGCTTTCTAGATTTAAAAGAAAGATAAAAGAGTATATAATTAGGATACATGGAATACTAAAAATAGACTGTATGTTGGATTGTAGTGTTGTATCAATGTAAATTTCATAACTGTGATCATTTTAATATTGTTACATAGGAAAATGCCCTTGGATCTTAGGAGATATTTTAAAAATTATTTCTGGGGAAAAATGGGTTACATGAATATTTTCTCCTGTATATTTAAGTAAAAGTAGTATGTAGAATAAAAGTATAATTGACTCAGTATTGTTCAACAATGGTATAGTGATATAGTGAGCATCTATTATGTGCCAACTACTTTGGGGGACATTGGGGACATCAAATGGGGAATAAACATACCAGACACCTGTCTTCCTCAACCTTGTTCAGAGGAAGAAGTATGGAGTAGTATGGAAGGTTGCCCAGATTCCCTCTTGGGACCAAGGTGCCTGTTCTTCCTAATTTATTTCACACTCTCATCCTTCTTTGAAAATTCCTCTTGGCTGCAAGGAAATGCATGGTCCATGATTACATCTTCCCCACTGGGAATCAACCCTGTCAATCGGTGGGTGCCAATGTCCAATGACTGGTCTCTGTGGTACGGCAGAAACCTGCGCCCACTCCCAGTTTAGGATAACTGAAGGGCCATCGCAGCTCCAGAGTGCCCTCTCTGGCCTCTAATGTAACTGCATGGCTGTTTGACTTCTCTCAATCTCCTACAGACATGTCATCAATAAACCTCCTGCACTCTTAACTTCCTTGTGGAGTACATTTCCTGCAGAATGTACCCCAAATTTCTGAACAATCAAAGGGCTCCCTTTTGACCTGAGTACCGCCATATTGGTCTTAACTGCCACCTTGCTCGTCAGGAGGCTCTGGCACGCATTCCAAGTCCTGTACAATATGATAGCAGTGCATTTCTGTGTCATGCCCAGCCTGTTTCCTGAGTATGTAGGTTCTAACTGGGGAGTGTAGCTACTCCTCTACTGGGAAGCTTTTCCTCTTCAACGATCACACAGCTTTGGGAGGAACATATGTGGAGTGGTGATGGAGGAGGGGGGGACACCCATCTCACCAGCCAGATCAGTGGAATCAACCCTGGTAATCAGTGAGTGACAGATGTTGGGCCAGATTGCCCTTACCTCCATACCCAGAGTGTTTCTTAACTGGTGTTGGACGTGGTAATGGTTAAAGAACTTTTTGGGTGCATAATAATTATACAGAATAGTGGGTTTCATAGTGGCATATTTGTACATGCACATAACATAATTTGATGTTAATAATTTTTGAGAATGCCAGGTACATTATGGTTGGCTACAGGCAACCTTTGTCTAGCTTGGTTATGGAACCTGCCCAAGACATACTTCTGTCTAATAAACCCCACCTTGTGCAATCCTGGATTTCATCCCCCTCCTTTCTCTGGTCTCTTGGCACCTTCCATCTTTGGTGATTGATTCTCCATAAACTGGAGCTGGAGTTCCCTGAAACAGCAATACATGGTGAGTTACATTGCTCATACAGGATGCAAAGGTCAGGGAAGGGAAGTCTTGATAATCTTGACTGAAGTCCTGGCATAATCTGGTGACAAGAAACTAAATGCCTAGAACAAAAAATATTTTTGCCCTGATTATCATCTCATTTTATCCCCCTTCATAGCCTCTACATAGTTTTCAGATTGAATTTTTTTTTTAAAGAGAGAAGGACAGTGAGAGAGAGAGAGAGAGAGAGAATCAATTTTTATTGGGTTTTTCACATGGCTTTCGTTACTCCAACACTTAGTTGTGTACGTGGGTGCTGGGGTTTGAACCCGAATACTTGCACATGCCAGGCAAGCACCATAACCGCCGAGCCACTACGCCAGCCCCAGATTGAAAATTTCTGACTAAAGTCACTGGGCTGTCTTTATACCTCACTTTTAAGATTTTTCACTTGGTTGGAAAGAGAAAGCTTGAGGCAAATTCTCAGATTCAAGCTTAAGTGGAAAGAAAAAGACGAGATATTCCTTGCCCACCCTTCTTCTCCCAACCTCTCCTCTTCCTCTTACTATTTTTAAATAAGAGGACAAAGCAGGACAGCCTTGGCAAGTGGTTATTGACAATGGGTCTGCTAAAGCCACCCACCTACTCTCCCTCCATTTATGGCTTTATATCTAAAAAAACAGCCAGTTACTTGCAAACTGGAACATTGTGAGTGTTGAATTCTGGCGACTCTCTCACCCTCTCCATCTCCATAATGACCATGCCTGAGGCGCTGGAGAGAAATTGGAGAGGCACTTGTAGAGGAAGCCATCCTGCTCGTTATATAAGGTTGTTATGCCTCGTGACCGTTATGGGCAGGGGAAACCATAGAACTAGTAACAGCAGGGCAGTTCCAGTCTTCCACATAAAAGCACTGCAAGTTCACCGCCTGCACAGTCTCTCGTACTGGTGGAAGGGAAATCCTGGGTGGCTGATTTTGTATTGATCCCCAACCCCTTGGCAGCCCTGTTCTTCTGTACTGATAAGGAGATGGATTTGGATACCAGCAACTACCTTTTTATTACATGTCTGAGGAAGAGGACAACAGCATTTTAGTTCAATGTATTTAGAATAAAAGCCTCTCGAAAGGCAAAATCAGCATCTATCACCTAAGGTTGGAGTGGGCCAGGATTTTCTTCTGAGAGGAACCTCAGTTTTCTGTTACTATGATACAATGCTGGAGATATTATACAAAGACTTATAAAAAGAAAGCGCTTACTTTGGTTCACGGTTTCAGAGCTCCCGGTTCACAAATGCTTGGCCTGTTGCTTTGGGCTTGTGGCAAGGAAGCTTGTCCTAGCTGCAACCTGGTGGAGCCAAGCTGTTGAAAACAGAAAGAGAGAGAGAGAGGAGAGGAGAGACATACACCAGGGTCCCATGATCCCCTTTGAGGGCACATTTTTGATGACCTAAGACTTCCTACTAGACCCCACTTCTTAAAGATTCCACCACCTTTCCATAGAACCACAGGCCAAGCATTTACCACGTGGGCCTGGGGGATAATCTAGATCTGAACTATAGCAGGTGCTAATTTTGGGAGCCAGAGGTGTACTTGGAACCCAGGCCTGGGCAAGTCACATGAGCATTCTTGGAGTCCATTTTCTTTCTTGTGACATTAGCTAAGGTCCCTCAATTTTCTGATCACAAGGATAGAATGAGGCTGAAATGAGACCATTGTGGAAACAGCCTGTTGAAGACACGCATATGGTGAGTGTGGGTTAGGGAGAAGTCCTAAGAATCAGATCTGGAGCGGGTTTGACTTTGGCCACCTTTTCAAGGTTGGTTCAGTCCAGGTCTGTTCAGTACCTTCTATTGGACTGGCTTAAAAGTGGCCTTGGTTGTTTCTCATTTTGCAGGATAGGAAAATAATGCAGTTGAGACGGTCTGAAAATCATCGGAATATGATTACGATTCTTCTTGCTTGGTATTTGTTCAGGAGTTTTAGTCACAGAGAATTAGTTATCTTTTGCGTAAAGCACATGTTTTATGGGAAAAGAGAGATGAAGAAAATCCCACCATAGCAGAGCTGCTGATAGAAACTGTCCCAAGGAACATGGAGACTCTCCATCACTTGGGTATTTAGGAGGACACAGGGGGATGTAAAGTGCTCACAGTGGGACCTGACACACCAAGAAGCAGGGTCACCTGGAGCAGGTCTGTTCCTGAAAGCCATGGGTCTCAGTCAAGGGTACAGACAGAGCCCACTTACTTCAATATTTGAAGTTCTGAACAGGCCACCTAACTTCAGTAGGATATGTTCCAAACTCTTACCTTAACAAATGGACCTTCATGGTGATCTGGAAGGCCTTACTCAAATGTAGAACTCTCAGACCCCTTGGAGGTTGTGTGTTGGAGTCTGGCCGTCCCAGGAGAGCCAGTCCCCTACCCAGGTCCTGCCTGTGGTCCCCTCCCTTCTCTTTCCACTTCTGGTTCAGACCTGCACACTGAGGACAGTTTAATCTACTCCTCCAGGCTCTATCCATACTCGCCAGTCACTCTGGGCCAGAGAGCACAAAAGTAGTACCATGCTCATGGGATGCAGGGAAGGAACTGATGCAGGACTTGGAAGTTGGCTAGGGACTTTTTGGGGAAAGGATACTGGGATTAGGGATGCTTTGCACAGGATTCAGGGGATCATAGCTTCTTGGCCCCCATGGGGAGAGGTGTGGTCAGAGCAGGGCCAGGTTGGGCTCCTTCAGAGCCTGAAGCACAGAATGGGAACTGGACTTGCTGGTGGATTTTTGTTTTTTGTTTTTCCAGCTCTGGGGATGGAACTCAGGGTTGCTTTACCACTGAGCCACATCCCCAGTTCTTTTTATTTTTTATTTTGAGACAAGGTCTCACTAAGTTGCTTAGGGCCTCACTAACTTGCTGAGGCTGGCCTCGAACTTGCAATCCTTCTGTCTCTGCCTCCCAAGTCACTGGGGTATCAGATGTGTACCATCATGACTGGCCTGGCTGGTATTTTATGGGAACATTTTCAAAGGAGGTAGACTACCTGGGACCGAATCAAGGCTTCACTTTCTGTGTGGTGAAACCAGTATTTAAATTGGTGATTTACTTAACATCTCTCTGCCAAAGTTTTCTCATCTATAAAATAGAGGTGACTGTGAGTACTTAGGGTTGTTAAAATGATAAATGACTCAAGATACATAAAACCACTTAGACATGTGTCTGGCACAGAGTGCTGCTCACATTAGTGACCATTCACATCTCCTGATTGTTAGTGATCCTTGACGGTTCAATCCCAATGTTTAATGCCTTGTTCCTGCTTCTGCTTGGGAGAAGAGAGGAAAGAAAGACACATTGATTTCCAAAGTTGCCTACTGAAGTGCCAAAAGTTGATTTTATATATACATATGTATTTTTACAAATATTATTTTATAAACATGTACATATATATTTTTGGGGGGATAAATTTTAGAATGAGACTTGTGCTACCCAAGAGGTATTCCGGTACAACTAAATGTGACAATTCTTGTAGAGAGGACACGGAGTACGGTATGTATGACTGCAAGAAGCAGATGGTGGGGTGCTTTCTCAAGGTCAAGAATAAAAGAGTCCCATCTGTTTGGGGAACACCAGCGTTTGTCCAGTGTGAAAACCAACGATTAGCTGAAATGATTTTTCTTTTTCATTAATGAGGATCCATCCCAGGGCCTCATGCATGCTAGGCAAGTGCTCTAACGCTCAGTTACATGCTCATCCATTAAAAAAAGCGTTATAAAAAACCCATAGCAAGAAACCCCACAGAACAAATTTGACCATGCTGCTGCTTAAGTGTACAGCTCAGTAATGTTAAGTCTATTCACATTGTTGTATTACCAATCTCCAGAACTTTTTCATCGTGCAAAACTGCAATCCAGGCCTGTTAAATAACAACTTCTCATTCCTTCCACCACAGGCCCTGGGAAAGACCATTCTACTTAGTTTTTATGAATCTAACTACTTTAGATACCTCTTATGAGTGGAACCATTTAGTATTTACCCTTTCACAAATGGCTTACTTCACTTAGCATAATGTCCTCAAGGTTCACCCAGAGAGTTGCAGGTGATGTGAAATGATTTTTTGTCTCTCAGCTTGGGATTGGTGATTTGAAACCTCCAGATGACTGAGGGTTGGAGAATTGGGTATGGAAGTCTCAAAAACCAGAATCCAGAGTCTAAGATGGATCCAAGAGTTTCCCGTCCACTCCAGGGCAGTCCCTCACTTTCATGCCCATTTGCTTGGGACCTGATGACACATGCACTGTTAGAGGATGAAGAGTTTTTGGATAGTTCTCAGATTTACCTTGAGGAATTGGCAAAGAACCACAGGCATTCACTTGATATAAGTACAAAAATAGTCATATTGGCATCCGAATTCTCAATCTCCTATGAGGCTAGAGAAGGCTGTCATGAAATCCAGAAAACTTTAAATGAACATTGAATCCAGATGTAGTGGTTATAATAATAGCAAACCTTCATATCATAATAGATTTTTTTTAAGAGAGAGGTGAAAGGAGAGAGTGAAAGAGAGAGAGAGAGGTGGGGTGGGGGAAAGAATTGATTTTATTTATTTATTTTTTTAACTGGCCTTTGTTTCTCCAACACATAGCTGGTATGTGGTGTTGGGGTTCGAACTTGGGTCCTCACGTATGACAGTCAAGTACTCTAACTACTGAGCCACTGCTCCAGTCCCATTGTAATGGATTTTATTTGCCTTGTCTATAAATTCTTTGAAAAATTTTGGTCAATACTCTTGGGTGTGAGCCCTGCTTCCAGAGATATATCTGTAGATGTCCTGTCTTAGCAAACTTTTAAGCAGTTTATTATTTTTACAGAGGGATTGGATTGGAAGGGCAGGAATCACACCATTTTTTTTGTACCAGGGCTAGAAACCAGGAGTACTTTACCATTGAGCCACATTCCCAGCCCTTTTTCTTGTTTTATTTTGAGACAGGGTCTCATTTAGTTGCTTAGAGCCTCGCCAAGTTGCTGAGGCAGGCTTTGAACTTGTGATCCTCCTGCCTCAGTCTTGAGCCAATGGAATTATATGTGTGCACCACCAACCAAGCCTTTCATTTTTTTCTCATTCCAGATCATCTAGATATTTGTATAAGCATCTGGTCAGAGTGGTACCTGATGAAGCTGCAGAGAACTATGTATTCGTAAATATAGTGCCCATAAAAATCCAGATGTCCTTAAATGTGATTCAAAAGCAACAGAAAACCAAAGAATGGAATGTTTATATAAATACTAAGAAAAAGTGATGTAGCCAGTGACTAATAACAAGAAACATAAACTTTGATACACCAACATAAAACGGTAAAATTAAAAACATGCTTAAGAATATAAGGTTTCTAATAGCTTTTTTATGGTGTATTATAAGTGTACATAACAGTGGGATTCACTGTGACATATTCCTACCTGTGTACAACACAGCTGGCTCAGTCTCATTCCCCAGCAGCTCTCTTCCTCCCTCCTCTCTCCAGATCCACAAGCTCTGCTCTGCTGATTTCCCTTTATTATTACTGAGTTGTTTAATCAGTGTGTTACATATAGAGGAATATCTACACATGGAATCACACTTTTACATCTTTTATCCCCCTCTATCAAGCCTTTTCAGGGGATAAACACATTTATTTGGTTAAATGACTGAGTAATAAATAAATACAACAGGACAGTTGAATTCCTATTGATGTGTTGGGAGGACAGAAATGCTCCTGTCTAGTGATTTGGGATTTTCCTTGAGGTGCTTTGTTCAGGAATTCACAAATGAATGTCAGAATCTTGGAAAAGTGTACTAACAGGGAAGTTGTCCCTCCGGTGCTGAAGATAGTGGGAAATGCCTCCGACGGGAAGGAAGCTGGAACCTGTTTCCCTGTTTTCACATCAGCTCGTTTCTTCATCCATCAGTTCATCACAGCATCATTTCCTCAGCCAGTATTTCCTGGGCACATGTCACTTACGTCATTGTACCCTAGCATATGATAGTGTTACAAAGATGCTCGGAACATTAACTTTTCAAATCTACAATGTAATCACTCTAGGAGATCAGACTTGGGAAAAATTCAAATGATATAATGTAAAAATCCAGATGACATAAGGAAGGCATAGATCCTTCCTGTGAAGTGCGGAAGAAGAAAAGATGACACCCAGCAGTGGGCATTGGGCTCAGGGTCCAGAAAGCCTTCATGGAAGAGCTGGCCTTGGAGGGGCCTCCAGACGGACCGGCGTGTGGCTGAGCAGGGCTTCTCCAGGGCTCCATCCAGGGGAACTTTTATTCTCTAACAAACGTCAGATAAGACTGGGCTGAGCAGAACAACAGAGAACAATTCCGCAGGACTACATGTAGCATTTGTGAAGAGAGATGCTGAAAACAGAGCTGGATGCCAGGCCGGTCCTGGGGAGCTTTACGAGGACTGAACTTTGCAAGGTACCGCTAGCCTAGCACGGCAGCGAAGGACACAGGCTGTGGGTTCAGACGATCGAGTGTGTGAGCCCCGGCTCTACCAGAGCAGAGCTGAGTCTTTTCTTGAATTACTTAGTGTTTGAGTCTTGGTTTCCTCATTTATAAAATAAGGGTAATAATATCTACCTTGCAAAGTTGTGAGAATTAAAGGAGACAGCATATATAAAACTTTTGAAACACAGCCTGATACATTATGAATACTCACGTTAATTACAAGAACATTATCAAGAAGTGGTGATTCAGTGATAGAAGCAGAAGAGAAGAGGGACAGGCAACATGAGAGACGTTGGGAATACCAGTCTAATATTTTTGGTAGTAGCTCCTGTTTATTGCATGTTACTGTATTGCTCTTTCTCTCTCTTTTTTTTTAAGAAAGGAAGAGAGAGAGAGAGAGCAAGAGTCAACTTTATAGTTCCATGTGGTTTTTGTTTTCCGACAGTTGGTTGAACACGTGGTGCTGGGACTGAACTCGGGTCTCGTGCATGCCGGGTGAGCGCTCTGCTGCTAAGCCATTCTCAAGTCCCCTGCATTGGTTTTCTATTCATGTATAACAAATTATTCCAAAATGTACAGCTGAAAAAATAAATATTAGCTTTCTCGTGTTTTCTGAGGGCCAGAAACCCCTGAAGCATCTTAGCCAACTGCTACTGGCTCAGGGTCCCTCATGAGGGTCCTAAGTGTCATCTGAAATCATCGCAGAGCTCAACACAGGGAGGATCAGCTTGCAGCTCATATGGCTGTTGGCAGCCTCAGAAGTTCCACTGCCAAGTTCATTCCTAGGGCTGCCTTGTGACATGAAAGCTGATTTTCCCCAAAGTGAACTAGAAGACAGAGAAAGTACCCAAGAAAGAAGTCAGAATCTTTTTCTAACCTAATGTCATAATGACATCACACGACTTCTGTTTATTAGAAGTGAGTTATTAAGCCCATCCTATGCTCAAGGGGAGAGAATCAAATAAGGGCATGAATACCATAGGGCAGAATAGTTGAGTGCCAGTGTAGAGGCCATCTATTCCCACTACTATAGCCCAGCCTGGCATTTTAATAAACCTTATATTACTTTAAGAATAAATATGCATAGTACAAGACTCATATTCACTTGAAGAAACTTTGGCTCAGATAGGTTGAACAATTTGTCTAAGATCACATAACTATACACAAATTATTATAAGATAAAACTCCAGTATGGGCCAGGTGTGGTGGCACATGCCTGTAATCCCCGTGGCTCAGGATGCTATGGCAGGGGAATTGCAAGTTCAGAACTAGCCTCAGCAAATTAGTGAGGTCCTAAGCAACTTTGTGAGACCCTGTATCAAAAAAACAAAACAGGCTAGGATATGGCTTGGTGGTTAAGTGTACCTGGGTTCAATCCCATTACAAAAAACAAAAAAACAGTAGGACAATTAGATTATGTAGAAACTTCCATATGAGGAAGTTTAGGTTGTAGTCATTTGTTGTGGTCATGTTTTGTTTGTTGCTTCCCTGGGCTTTGTGTATCAGTGTATATTTACTGGGTGATGTGCACCATGCGTAGACTGCATACTGTGTCTTCCTAAACTACATTTGTTGAAACGCAGCCCTCAATGTGATGGTATTTGGAGGTGGAGACTTGGGGAGGTGATCAGGTCATGAGGATGGAAACTTTATGAATGGAACTTGTGTACTTATTAAGAAACAAAATAAAACAAAACCAAGAGAGCCCCCTCTGCCACGTGAGGACTCAGAAGAAGGCCTCCATGAACAATAAATAGGACCTCAAATGACATCACATCTGCTGGCACCTTGATCTTGGACTTTTGAGTCTCCAGAACTCTCAGAAATAAATTCGTGCTCTCTATAAGCTTCCAGGTCTATGGTAGTCTATTACAGCCTCCTGAGTAGACTAAGGCGTTCATCCTCCCAGTAACATGTGAAGTGAGCCCTATTACTGTATTTATTGACAAAGAAGTCAAAATCAAAAAGGTAAAGTAACTTGGCCAAAAAAGCACATGGTTAGTAAATGATGTTCAGAATATGAACATGGATCCAATTGACTGCAGAGCTCAAAACTGAATAAATTAAATTTATTCAATCAATACATACTTTCAAGCTTTCGCTATATCCATTGCACTGTGTGAGATTCTGGGACACCTGCTTTTAGGGTGCTCACATTCTGACAGCGATGCAGATAAATTAGTACACTAGGGTTGCATTCGGACAGGATTTCCTTTTCCCCAGGAGCTTCTTTCCTTCTTTTCTTATCTCACCGGGAGGGGAAATTTAATTAAAGAGACAGAGGCCTTGTTAGATAATAACTATCAATAAGGAACATTAGTTGCAAGTAGTAAGAATTTCACTCCAGTGGGTTTCAGTAATAAAGAAAATTTATTATCTCCCAAAGCCAAAGTGCCCTGGTAGTATCCAGCCACAGGCAGGGTTGCTTCCAGATTCCAAGCAAAAGAAACTGTTTTCTTTTGTTTTAACTTTGTTCTTAATCATGCTCTTCCTACAGAATTGTAGGATGGCCACAGGGTGCTAAGGCTTAGATCCAACTGGCATAGAAGAGAAGAATAGGCTTTAAAAACAGTTCACACAAGGTCATGCAGGTCATACTCACTGACCTGGAGTGGGTCACACATGAGTACCTAGTGGTGGCCAAGGGAATGCAACATTCTCGTTGCTCTGGCCTAGGCCACAAGCATACTTAAAAAGAAGCTTCATCCAATCCAAGTGCACTGAGAGAGGAGGAGAATGGTGTTATGAATGTCCTCTCCCATACGCATGACTCTGAACTGCCACTGCAATAGCAGGAGATGGGACCTTTAAGAGGTGGTTAGGTTCTGATGGCTCGGCCTCAGTTTTCTGGTGCATGGGCTGGTTATTGCAGGAGAGGACTTGCTTGGTCACCATGTGATCCCTCCATCACATTACGATGCAGCAAGGAGGTCCATACCAGAGGCTGACACCTCAGTATTGAACTTCCAGCCTCCAGAAGAGGGAGAAGTAAATTCCTTTTCTTTATAAATTATCCAGTCTGCCGTATTCTGTCACAGCAGCAGAAAACGGACTAAGAGAGAGGTTCCTTGGAGAAAAACCTGAACATTGTTAAAAGATCAAGGAGGAGTGGATGACTCGGTGTAAGGTGAACTACAGATGTCAACTGCAATAACATTTCAAAGGCGCTGTAAATGAAAACCCAGCATGTCCAGACTGGAAAACCCTCCAGAGTCGAGCATGGCTCCACTCTAGAGCATCGAAAGAGTCTCAGTCTCCTTCTCAATATTTAGCATGCATTTATCCAGGCCTCCAACTGGGCATCCAGTGGTCTAGGAGACACCCCACTGAGAGCTGGCATCAACACCTCCTGGGACCCCCCAGCGAGGCCAGGAACCATGGGTGTCAGGAGCTCACTTCTGGCTTCAGGATGGAGTAAGGGTTCTGGAAGAAGCTCAGAGGGAAATGTGGGGGAGAGGAGGAAGAAAGAAAAGAAGGAGGGAGACAAGAAGGGAAAGGACTCTCACACTCATCCACAGGAAATTTACTCTGTCTAAAAAGAAACCACTGAGCAAAGGTAAGGAATCTGTCGCAGGAGGACCTCAACTCCACACAGGTTTGTGATTGGCTAGTTGGAAGATTGCTTCCTTTTTACAACGGAAGATACCTGAATGCCTTTCCAGACGGAGGAGCTATACCCCTTGTAAGAGGATGGAGAGGAGGGGTGATATATGAGCTGAGCCTTGGAGAATGAGTTACGGGTTTGCGGGCATTGCAGGCAGAAAGCCCCAACTCATGAGCTGTCCTTGTGATTTAGTGATGTAGTTCAAAATTTCTCTGCAACAAATAACCTCATGCAGGAAGAAACCTCATCTCCCCAGCAACAGGTGACCTTTACAACGAAAGGGTAGGGAAGAGCTGAGCTGGGGCAGCACTGTCTTATTCTTCCCTTAACGGAAAGCAACAATCATTTATCACTCTCTCTGACTTCAAACATTGCACTTTCTCTCTCTCTCTCTCTCTCTCTCTCTCCATCCAAATGTGTGGCTCATGAGGGAGGGAAGAACTTCAGCTTTAGAATCAGGCTGAGCTGGGGGTGTGTGCTGACCTTGCCATTTATCAGCTCTTAATATCTAGCGAGTTATTGTACTTCTGTAGTCCTCGATTAGTCCGCTCTTCACCACTGTGACCCAAATACCTGATGTGGATGATTTAGAGGAGGAAAGGCTTATTTTGGCTCACAGTTTCAGAGACTTCAGCCCCTGGCTGGCTGGTCCCACTGCCTTGGGGCCATTCTGGTGGAAGGGCGCGGTGGGAGAGAGAGCTGCTCAGCTCCTGGCAGCCAGCAAGCAGAGTGAAGAAGTGGCCAGGGACAAGATAGAGTCCCCAAGGACACCTCCCCCCCCCCCCAGTGACCTACTTCCTCCATGCCCTGTGGCCTGCAGTTCCTACCTCCTCCCAGGAGTCCCCTCAGCAGCTGTCAACAGAGCCACCACACCCAGTGAGTCCAACCACATTTCTCTGAGGCTCGTTTCCTTTCTATGCACTCCTACACACATATATATAATAAAAATGTGCTCTTTTTTCTTCTGTTAATGTCATTTTTTCATGCTTGACATTTCCATCTCTCCTACATTCCTCAAACAACAACAAAATAAATAGAATAGAGAGACCTGGGGCACAGGTGAGCTATCTTTTGCCAGTTCATCACAGAGAGACTCATTGCAGCCACCTTTCTTCTCCGATTTCTTGGGTCTGATATATTTCACGAGTGTGAAAAAGCATTAAACAAAAACAAAAACAAGCCCTGGCGTGCATTTGCATAAACTCTCCTCTACGCACACAGTTAAAATACAGGTGTTGCCATTTTAAAGCAATCTGAGGACGCAAGACTGAAGTTTGCAAGACACCAATTAACCAGCCATCAGTGAAATTTTTCATGTTCTCCCTTTTCTAAAGTCTTAAGAAGAATAGAAAGCCCAACTCTACGTCAGTATTTATATACAGGTTCTAAAGTCGAATGGTGAGAGGCCCTTGGTGCTGAAGCAGTATTAAAGTTTAATTAGAAATGGGGATGGCACTTGCCTGAATTGACCAATGCCGCTTGGCTCCCAGTCTCAAGTGTGAAAGATGCGATTCTGTTTACAGTCATCGAATCAGCTTGCCTGCCTCCAACCGCCTCTGCTCTATCCTAGCATGGCTGCTGCTTCACCTTCCTCCCTGTTCACTCTCTTCCCTGCTAGCTGAAAAACCCTCAGTGGGGATGTAAAATCCTCACCCTCCCTTTCCACCACAGCTAATATTACCAACATGGCACATTACAGTTTCTCAATTTAGCTCACACCATTCCTCCTGCCAAAAGCCTTCCTTCCTTTCCTCCATTTATCTATCTGTCATCAAACCTTTCATCCTTCAACTTGATCTCACAGTCTCTGGATGTGTTTCCAGCAAGCCCCATGCAAAGCGAACTCCTACTGAGAACTTTTCACTGTGACGTCTTCATCTTTGTGTTTCTTAGTTTCAGCTAAGGAAGAACATTTTTAAACAGAAATTATATCTTTTACTGACGTGCATTTGCATCTTCAGTGACTTGCACATTGTGCATTTGTAAGTTTCTCGTTGATAAGGAAAAGGAGACTCGTCTGCAACTTCTTGAGGATCTCACCTATTGCATAGATAAAAGTTCACATGCACTGACATTTAATTAACATGAAGAAGGGGAGAGCGGCTAGGATAAGAATATAGTTGCAGTGAAAATTTAGGACTAAGGATCTGATCAGTGATGAGGGTTTGTTGAGGACTGACAGTCACATGCGCTTATCAGTATTCTTCAGCAACAGCATAAAATATAGTGACCTCATAGCAACTCTACATTAAAAATAGTCTGTCTCTGCAAAGGCCTTACTTCTAGCCACCATGCTTGGCAGGGAGTTTGCTGCCTGCATTGACAGCTAACCACGTATGGGTTCTCTCTTTTACCTGAGTACACTTTATTTCCTATCTTAGATTTTGGCTGACATCAACATTACCTTCACTGTCATCATGAGAGGAGTAGGGGAAGAGATGCATTCTTCTACCTTTGGTGACATGATTTGCTTCATGTTTGGGGTATCTACTGAAAAGGATTTCTCACTTTGGTACACTGCAGTCCCTGCTGATCCCCACCCACTCCTTTCTAGGTTAGATCTTCTTTAATCCTCATAAGCTTGGCATTAAACAATCTCCTGTTGGCAGTAGGTCAGAGCTATAGCTGCTTTAAATGGGTTACAGTGACACACTGCCAAAGGTATGGAACTAATACACATGGGAGAGTCAGGACAAAAAGTCAAGCAAGTGATGAATTATATGGGACAGACTGTGCAGTAAGGTACGGGAGAGGAGAGAAATCAATGACAGCTAAAGCAATAGGGAAAAAAGTTTAAAAAGGAGTGGACTTAGGAACCTATTTGAAAGATGAACTAACAAGGCTATTAAAACACATGCAATGTGGGGCTGGAGTGGTGGCTTGATGGTTACGGCGCTTTCCTGGCATGCTCGAGGACCCGGGTTCAAACCCTAGCACCATGTACAGAACAAAGTGTCAGAGCAATGAAAGCCACATGAAAAACTAAATAAAATTGATTCTGTCTCTCCCTCTCCTTCTCTCTTAAAAAAAAAAGAAAGACATGCATTGTAGCATTATTTAAAATGTTAAAGATTAGAAACAACAGATCAACAGGGCATTGGCCGAGAAATCCATCTACAGAATAAATACTACGCAACTGCTGGAAAAGAATGAGGAGTACGTATTTTGCTTTGCAATGATTTCCAGCATTTACAATGGAAACCACAAGGTTCAGAAGAATGTGAATAAAATGCTAACTTTTATCTAGGAAAGGGTGGATAATAGGAATATTTACATATTTATTTATGTTTATTTACATTTAAAACTAAGAGCCATGGAAGGACAATCTAACCAGTAAAAAGTTGGGTAACTTTAGGGGCATGGAGGAGGCAGGAATGGAAGGGAGACTTGTCTGGATGTAACTGTGTTGGTTATCTATTGCTACATAAAAGGTCATTCCAAAAATCCAGTGGCTTAAAGTAGCAATCATACTATTTCACATAAATAATAAGGATCAGGAATCTAAGGGCAGCTTAGCTAGGTGGCTCTGGCGCAAAGTGTTTTATGAGATTGTAATCAAGATGCTGGTCTGAGTTAAATCATCTAAAGGTTTGACTGACGCTAGAGAATCCACGTACGCAGTGGTTCGCTGGAATGGATTTTGGCAGGTGGCCTCAGTTCCCCACCAGAGGACTTCTCTTTTCATTGGCAGCTTGAGCATCTTCAGGACTTGGCAGTTACTTCCTCCAGGGCAAGTTATCCAAAAACAGCAAAGGAAGCTGCAATCCTTGGTATGCCTTCGTCTTGGAAGACACACAGCCTCATGCATCTTCCTGTATTCGTTAGAAGCAAGATACTAAGTCAATCTAATCCACACTCAGGGTGAGGGGAATTTGGCTCCACCTTTTAAAAAAGTGTATCAAAGAATTGGTGGACACATTTTAAATCTCTGTAAAACCCAATTTCATGTAGTTGAGTTTGGAACTTAATTAATATTTTATGTAAATATAAAAGTAAATTAAATGTAATAAATAAGGAAATACAATTCCCAAACATTGAAAGCAAAATAAATGAAATGAACCTAAACATATATCAAGTTGATGATTTAAACCCAGATAGAATGTCCAGTGTGGTGGCACATACTTGTAATCCCAGCAACTCAGGAGGCTGAGGCAGGAGGATCACAAGTTCAAAGCCAGCCTCAGTAACTTAGCGAGGCCTTTAGCAACTTAGTGAGACCCTGTCTCAAAATAAAAAATAAAAAAATCTGGGGATATGGCCCAGTGGCAAAGTGCCTCTGGGTTCAATTCCTAGTACAAAAAAAGAAAAGAAAAGCAGAACTATGTTGAATACAAGTGGTGAGAGTAGATATCCTTGTCTTGTTCCTGATTTTATAGGAACGCTTTCAGTTCTTCCTCCATTCAGTACGATATGAGCTTTGGGTTTGTTATATGCAGCCTTTACAATGTTGAAGTAGGTTCCTTCTATACCTAGTTTCTTTAGTGTTTTTTTTAAACATGAATGGGTGCCTGAATTTTCTCAAAGGCTTTTCCCATCATCCATTGAGGTGATCTTGTGATTTTTGTCCTTGGTTCTATTTATGTGATAAATCACATTTATAGGCAGAATTAATATAATCAAAATGGTGATGTTACCAAAATCATTCTGCAGATTCAATATTCATCAAATACCAATGACATTCTTTACAGAACTAGAAAAAAGTCCTAAAATTCATATGGAAGAATAAAAGAATAGCCAAAGCGATCCTGAGTAACAAGCAGCAAGGGTGCAGGCATCAAAATACCTGACCTCAAATTATACTCCAGAGAGCTGCAGAGAAAACAGAACAAAGCAAAGCAGAAACCAACAGAACAGCAGCATGGTGCTGGCCGAAAACAAACACGAAGACAATGGAGTAGACCAGAAGACAGAGACAAAGCCACACTTACGCCAACACAGCCAAAAACACATTGGAGAAGAGATGACCTTGTCAACCAGCGGTGGTGGGAAAACTGCATATCCATATGGAGAAGAACAAACCTCGGTTCCTATCTCCCACCCTGCATAAAAATCAGCACAAGAGCTGGAGAGGGGGCTCAGCGGTGGGGCGCTTGTCTGGCATGTGTGAGGACCTGGGTTTGATCCCCAACACCGCATACCCTACTAAGTGGAGGGAAAAAAAGCTGAAAACATAAAATCGATTCTCTTTTTTGTCTCTCATACTCTCAAAAAAAAAAAAAAATCAACTCAAAGTGGATCAAAGATCTAGGAATTAGATCAGAAACAGTAAAATTGCTAAAAAACAAAAAAGGTCAATACTCCAGCATATTGGTGTAGATACTGACTTCCTTAATTAGACTTCTGACTTTCATGAAATAAAATCAAGAATCAACAAGTGGGATGGCATTAAATTAAAAAGCTTCTGCATAGCAAAAGAATAAGTTAAAAGCATGAAAAGAGAACCTACAGAATAGGAGACAATCTTGGTCAACTACTCTTCTAACAGGGCTTAATATCCAGAATATATAAAGAATTCAAAAAATTTAACATCAAAAAACCTAATAACCCACGTAATACATGGGCAAAAGATCTAAACAGACATTTCTCAAAAGAAGAAATACAAATGGCTAACAAATATATGAAAAAATGTTCAATACCCTTAACAACCATGGAGATGAAAATCAAACTTACACTGAGATTTCATTTCACCCCAGTTAGAATCATGACAAACACAAATAACAACAATTGCTGGTGAAGATGTGGGGAAAAGGTAAACCTACGCGTTGTTGGTGGGACTGCACATGAGTACCACCATTCTGGAAAGCAGTGTGGAGATTCCTCAAAAGACTAGGAATGGGGGCTGGAGAGGTGGCTCAGCAAGTATGGCGCTTGCCTGGCATTCACAAGGGTATGGGTTCAAACCCCAGCACCACGTACACAATGAAATCTTGGAGCAATGAAGGCCACATGAAAAAGTAAATTAAAAAATTGATTCTCTTTCTCTCTCTCTCTCTTTTTAAACGCAGAGGCCCTCTTTTTTTTTTTTTTTT
>PVKS010024851.1:0-30624 GCA_004027875.1 Aplodontia rufa | reverse complement strand
AAATTCTTTTCACAGATCTTTAAGCTGAAATCTTTTCCCTGTCTCTTGCCAGTTTTAAGACAATGGAAGTGCCTTTCTGAAAGATCTGGGTATCCTTTTGAAATGTCATCATTGAGAAAAGATAATTTCCCTTACAGAGATAAACACCAGAACCACAGACCCATAGATAAGCATCAGTTAGCAAATGTGGCCCAACAATTCACACTGACTAAACCTCCTGCTAATATTTTCTAGTGCTTTTTCACTAGTTTAGCCTGGCACTTTGTGACTCTTCTGTCTTTTTTTTTTTCCAGTGCAATTGAGTCAACCTTTCTCTTTTATTGCAATAATCTTTAACAGTCTTCCCTATTTCCTGCTAACTTGTCCAGTACTAGTTTCCTTTGACAAATACTAATACAGAGTTTTGAATATTCAGGTTCATCATTTCATATTCTCATACTCGTTATCTTTTATATATGTATATAAAAGAGAGAAAGAGAAAGAGAGAGAGAGAGAGAGAGAGAGAATGTGTGAGCTTTTTGTTGTTAAGTAAAATGTATTACTGGCTAGAAAAAATTCAGATAATTTTATTTGTTGTGCCATTACATTTAGTTAAGCAGGCTGTGAAAAATAAAAGGTAGAAACAAAACAATGTGTGCTAAAAAATTGAAAGTCAATAAATATTTTTATAAATGAATAGTTAGAAGATTCTATTTTTACAGATACAAGTAATTTTAGCATCAGGCATCAATATTTCAAAAAAATTTGAAGGAAGTGAGGGAATAAAACAATGTTGCATGAAAGGGGTCAAAAACACAAATTCCTATATGGAGGATTAAAGATATCCCCAATTCTTTAATCTATTCCCAACAAGATGGAATTTTTGTCCTCTGACCTTGAACATAGACATATTTCATGACTACTTTGGCCAATAAAATATGAAAGAAGTGATGGTGGTGAATATACACCCCAAGACTGAGAGAATGACAGGTGCTGCTTTCTTCCTCTTGAGACCGTATCTTGGAGCCCTGAGCTGCCATGTAAAAATATCAGACTATGACAGGGAAGGATCAGGTAAAGAGACACCTAGACACTTCTCTGCTTTGAAGGAAGAGAGCTCCTGACCTGGAATGTAGTTCAGTGGTAGAGCACTTGTCTAGAAGTCAGGAGGCCCTGGATTTCATCCCATCACTGAGTAAAGAAAAAAAAAGAAAGAGAGATAGAGGTAGGGAGGAAGGGATTGAGTGAAAGGGAAAGAAAGAGAGAAAGGAAAATGAAAAAAATAATGTCTGAGTTCACCTTTTCAGGCCTGATGTCAAAATACCAGACATTGATCTTGGTTGGGTGGATGTTGGGTTCCTGTCCTCTCAGAGTCAAAGAATGAAACTGAGGGACACTGAGGCAAGCATAGTAGACAAATTATATTTTAAGAAAAGCAAAGGGAAAAGAGCAGACTTCCCCCAGAGTGGAAGAAGGGGACAGAGCCCAACAAGCAGTTAGGTTTGCCCTTTTTTTAGGAAGTTCACACTTCAATTGGTCATCCTCTCCCTTCCCCTAAACCTAGGACATGGGGGTGAGAAATTCTGTTTGAGTCCATCCTGAGGTTTGTGCCTCAGGCATCAATAGAAAGAATGTGGCTTGCTTAGCAGAAGGGAGTATTTGCATGTGAAACCATCTTGCCAGACCCTTCTCATTAGTATTAGGGGATATCAAATTGATCTCAAAGGGAAAAAAAACTGGTTTTCCCTTGATTGACTGGAGCATTCTAACTACTCTATCTTACTTTTTCCCCCTGTGTCACCATGAGAGTGTAGCCAACTTGGATCCTAGATGCCACTAAATGAAAACTACCTATTGGCCTCAAAGACTTCTAAGTAGGGCAAAAGTACTACCCAATTGAGTCATAATAAAATTCAAGCAGAAAAATTCCTGGGATATAATATAGCTCTGTGGTTATTTGCCAAAGAGCAATAAAAAAATAAAAATAAAAAAAACTAGAATTTCCTGGAAACAGTACTTAAAATATTTAAGGAACTGTGAAATTTGTAACTGAGTGTAGACAATGATAGGAAGTTGAATTAAGAAGTGAATTAAAAAGATGTTAGAGATGTAGAGGGTACCTAATGCTTTTCTTAGATAACTTTAGTGATTTGGGCTGTATTTTAAAAATAATGGTGTTACTGGCAGCCAAGCCAGAGAACCTGCCTGATCCCTGACTGGCTTGATTTGGGTGCCTGGCAACATAAGAAATAAGCAAACAATGCAAAAGGGAAAAATGGAAGAAATTGGAGAGAATCAGCTAAATTATTATTCCGCTGATCCTACAGAAACTGTTACAATTTATAGAAACAAAAGCCAAATGATAACTGTGTCGACTTAGCTAGGCTGTGCTTATCTAAGGAATGTCAGTTGTAGCTTCATTGGTGCCCATCCTCAACATGAGAAAGTTTTTATTTTCAGCATGAAGAAGTTTGGGATGCAGAAAAGCAGTTATCAAGAAGTTGCTTTTAATCCTAAAGGAGCTCTGTGTCAAAAGGACATTATTGATGAGAATTAAAAATAAGTGACTTAAAATGTTTTTACATCTCAGAAAGGCAAGACAAATAAAACTTTGCCACAGTTCAGAAAGAAGATGTTAGTGGAATTATGAATAATTATGTCAATAGAAAAGAATGGACACATTTGAAACCTATTTTGGAAGCAGAAATGATACCAGTTTTTAGGATGATATCTTCATTGTTGTCATTTGGGTGGCAAAGTGAATCATTTATTAGAGAGCCATCATGCAATAGGGTTAGAGAAATATTCTGCAGAGCCCTGTAATATGGAAAAATGGATATTCTTTCATGGAGAAACTTATGAAGCTAAGATTGGTACAAGGCAAGGCACAATTCCTCAACCCATCAATCCAAATCCTAAAAGCAAGGTTTAAATCACAAAGTGCATCTTCTTGATGGGAAGGCATCTCCCAACTCCTATTAATATTTCCATTCTTTATAGCAGGTTAGTATTTCCAGAAAATGCATACATGAACTCTTCAGTTGTTAAACAGCCCATATTAGCTGCCAGTTTTTTACAGACATTTGGAAACAACATATGTCCAGCATAATATTTTTATCTTTGGAGCCATTGAAAGCTATTATCATTCTATTTATGGAAGGCTCTGGAGCTCATCCATACTTGGAAAAGTAAAAATCCTCATTATCATGAAGGTCAGTAACCTGGATATGCAGAATGAGTTCCTAGGCTTGTTTTCAGTAATTTTTTTCCATACATTAGAGAAACCTTTAAGATAGAATTAATTACAATATTTTTGTGGTGAAAAGAAAGAAATCAAGAATAAATTCCAGGTTTTTCACTTGAGAATTGAGAGAGCTTTTGGTAGTATAAACTAGCAGGTGGAAAATTGAAGGATAGATCATTTTAAGGTTAAAATGTGAGAATTTATTTCACACATGGTGCATTTGCCATTTCTGAGACTTTTAACTAGAAGTATTGAAAATACGTGTTTAGATATATACAGTTCAGAAGAGAAATAAGCCATTGAGATACACGTCTTGTGGTCATCAGCATATACATGAAATTCAAAGTCATGGAAAATATATCCCACTAGAATAAACTGAAGAAAAAATAAAAGGTTTGGGATCTGAGACAAAACTCTCCAAACTTCAGAATTTACAGATACAGAAACTAGCCAATGACTCCAAGATGGAAGATTGAATTGCTAAAAGGGTGAGATAGGAATCAAAAAGTTCCCTTTAGATGAGTCTAAGGTCAAGCCAAAAATATATTTCAAGAAAGGATTCTAGGAATACATCTGACAAATGCTACCAAGAGGTCAAATAAGAATTGGCCAATAGAACTGGGAACTAGGCACTCCTTATTAACTTTGACAAGAACAACTTTAGTGGAGTGTTAGGGACAAGAGCCCATAGAGTGGATTTAGAGGACTCACAAGGCTTGCATTAGAGACAAAAGTACAGTAAATACTTCTTTTGAAGAATTTTACTACAAAAAGCACAGAAATGCTGTCATTTTGGTTGTTAACATTTGTTATAAAACTGAAAATGCATTTACATATTAACTGAAAATATGATGATAGAGATGATGTTCTTTGATGCTACTGATTCTAAACCTGGAGTAAACTTGGATTATACTCCGCAGTTAAGCAATGCTTCTCAAAATGCCTCAGAGGCACTCAGTCTTAGTAGGAAGCAAGTTGGAGTGAACATATATTGATCTGTTTATTCGTATGTCACCAAGTTTATGAGAAACAAAAGAGAATTTTTTGCTAGGCTTAGTAGTGCACACCTGTAATCCCAGCAATTCAGGGCATTGCAGAAGAAGGACTGCAAGTTTGAGGTCAGCCTAGGTAATTTGGTGAAATCTTGTCTTAAAACAAAAATTAAATAAGGATTGGGGATGTTGCTCAGTGGTAAAATACACCTGGTATCAATCGTAAGTACCAAAAAACCAAAAAAATTTCTTCTTTTAAAAGATGTTTAATTAAAGAATGACAGTATGGCACAAGAAAAAATAAATATATGTATTATTATCCAGAATTCAGCAACTTATCTCAAAGTGTGAACACACAATGTAAATAATTTCCAGGTCATGAAGTTGAACATAATAGTCTCTAGTATTCCCTGTTCTACTACTTTCCAAGAACTAGCTTCTTTCTCTTTCTCAATTAAATGGTATGTTAAATTCCAACAGTATAAATACATTTTGGATATGCTTTATATTTTCAACAAATTTCCAACATACGCTAACATAGATATTATTACATTGTGAGCTCCCTATACCTCCTTCCCAGCTTCCATAATTGTCAACTCATGGAAAATGTAATTTCATCTGCCACGTGATTCACAAATGTGGCCCTTGTTCTAGCAGCAGCAGCAGCACCCAAGAATTTACCACAAATGCAAATATCCTGACTCCATCCTAGACCTTCAAACACAAATTCTTTTTTTTCTTTTAGAAAGACAAATACCTGCAATGGTGAAGTAATAATTTTTTTTAAAAGAGAGAGGGACAGAGAGAGAAAGACAGAATCAATTTTTTTATTTAGTTTTTCATGGACTTTCATTGCTCAGACACTTCATTGTGTATGTGATACTGGAGTTTGAACCCACGTACTCTCGCATGCAAGACAAGCACCTTAACCACTGAGCCACCGCTCCAGCCCCTTCAAATGCAAGTTTTGAGACAAGGTATATCAACTTGTATTCTAACAAGACTTCCAGGCTGTTCTAATGCACAGTTGTGCTCACAGACCATTGATCTAGACTCACACAGATGCCCTTCCCCTGTTAGAATAACTTTTAATATATGCATAAAATTTATGCTTCATTACATATCTTTTAGTTTCTGAATAACTATTTCAGAATGACATCAGATATAATGAACAATACATTGTAAATATCCACTAAATATCCAGTTAGTGTTCTGATTATTTTTCACATTCTAAATTTAATTTCTTAAACAAGAATCCAGATAAGATTTTGCACTGAAATTGTTTCAGTATGTTTATTACAAGTTTTTAGTTTATGGTTTCTCCCTTCCCCCATGGCTCTTCATCACTTCTCTTTCTTCTCTTCATTGATATTCCATTTCCATATCTATCAATCATTTATTTTTCGGGGGGAGAATTGTTGAGTGAGATAAATCATATGCTTGCTGAGTTTCTTAGTCTGGGCTTTGTTCATTGCAGCTTTCTGAGTGTGTGCATGTACAACTCTGTAATGTGTTCATCTGTTTCTTGTGTTTCCTGAGTGTTGGTAGTTATATCTATGATTTTATATTAGATTGAATTTTCCAGAGAATTAGAGAATTTGAAATATTTTGGTTTCATACTAAAAGTGCAGTTTTAAGGAAAAGGAGTGACTGAAGAAAGAGGGGGTTTAGAGATTAAAGCATAACAAAGATTATAAGGCCCAGAATGGAATGGACAAGGACACAGGCCAGAGACTAAGTCATGAAATTGGCAAGAGATTTATATTTAACTCAGGTTTTAGGTTTTTAGGTGGATGAGAAGAGAAATGGAAAATGGGAAATAATTGAAGGGTATACTGAGAAAAATAGTCTTGGTAACTGGAAATTAAAAAAAAAAAAAGGAGGTGACTCAGGCAAAGATTAATCCTGGTTGGTGGACATTGTGCTGTTATTCACTCAACACTGTTTAGATTAATGCTAGAAGAGGATGATGTTTCCAAAGTACAGTTCCATATAGCTTATAGAACATGCTTTCATAAAAAAAAAAAAAGAACATGCTTTCATGACAGCATTATAGACGATCGACAGTAATCTGCAACGTCCCGAATATACTCTGCTGAATTTCCTCTGGCCTTTTATGTTTCAATAATGGGACATTTCACCTCTACAACTTTGCTCCACCTTTATAACCTGCCTCGCACTGAAAACATAAGCTTTTTGTGTGTGTGTTTCCTGTTATCTAGGAAGGAGAACAATCATCCTTCCAATGCTTTGTTACTTTACGC
Organism: Aplodontia rufa; assembly: GCA_004027875.1. NCBI lineage: Eukaryota > Metazoa > Chordata > Mammalia > Rodentia > Aplodontiidae > Aplodontia > Aplodontia rufa. Next base: position 24,145 of record PVKS010024851.1, on the reverse strand, counting down.
TTGCTGTGGCAGTATGTTTTAGTAATATTTTCCTCTTATTACATATTTGAATATTTATATTTTATATGTGGGATAAAAATCTAAACACTGGTCAATTAGTTTTCCAGACTTTGTATTTGTGCTACAGTTTGTCTTAGGAATCTGTGCTGGAGCAAATCCCCCATTTTATACTTAAGATTTACCTTTTCTGTCTTCTCTTCATTGACATGATCCCATTAGAAGTCTAAAATATTTTTTTCAATTTTTTATTGATGCACTTTGAGAAAAAGTAGATGAAAGTAAGCTGCGACATTCTCCATTGCTCATCAGAAACGGCTTAGTTTTCTACATGATGTAAAAATAAATACTCATTTTTTGGTATTGATTTGACAAATAACCAAACAGTACATGCTAAGAATCTCACATATATGCTTTGGTACAAAATGATTAAAAGGATGATTAATTAAGGTCTGAGGTTTCTCTCTAGGTGAACAGTATAACACAGAGAACTGTCGTGGTCCAATTTGCACAGCATAGAGAAGTCAGGGATGAACACTTTTCATTCCTCCAGCTCCTTGCCAAAAGTTTTATAGTTAACTTATTCAGGAGAACTGCACAGGAGGTTACAGACAATGTTCTCTGGCAGTGGTCCCTGCTCACATGCTGCTTCAACTCTCTAAATCAAAACTATAATTATTATTGTAATTTTCCTTTGGTCAAGCTCTCAGAGATCATAAAACTGTAAAAATACATTAAGGCCAAAGACTAGCTGGGTGTGGTGGTGCACACCTGTAATCCAGTGACTCAAGAGGCTGAGCCAGGAAGATCACAAGCTCAAACCCAACCTCATCAACTTAGCAAGGCCCTGAGTAATTTAGCAAGACTCTGTCTCAAAAAAAAAACTAGAAAAGGACTGGTGAGTTGGCTCAGTGGTTAAGTGCCTCTAGGTTCAACCCTCAGTACATGAAAAAAAAAAAACCCAAAGGAATGAAGGCATACATTCCACACTATATTAACTCATCATACGTTTAATTACTAGCTAATTAAAATAGGGAACTTAAATAAGGTAATTAAAGGAAGAATATTTAAAAATCAGTTTTAAAAATTAGCATCCTTATAATGTTTAATTCAAATTTGTAACGAACATACCAAAAATTTTAATCATTTCTTAATGAATTTCACCAGGGAGCATATGAAAATGGCAGCCCAAATTAGGTTTTTACATATATCTCAAGAAACTTATTCAGAGGACAGCCCAGCACATTATAGACTGTGAAATAAACTTTTTTTTTTGAGGTTTAACTGTTGGAAAATTTTGTTTTTAAAAAAAATCTCTTCTTGGGGCTGGAGCAGTGGCTCAGAGGTTTCGGTGCTTGCCTGGCAAGCAGGAGGACCCAGGTTCAAACCCCAGCACCACGTATACAACTAAGTGTTGGAGCAACTAAGGCCATGTGAAAAACTCAATAAAGTTGTTTCTCTCTTACTCTATCTCTCTCACTGTCCCTCTCTCTTTAAAAAAAAAAAAAATCCCTTCTCTCCCTTATTCCTTCCTTTGATCATTTCCTACCTGATTGTCTTTCTGAAAGCAGTTGAAGAAAAAATACAGAGCTAAAAAATGCAAGTGCCAAATCTTAACTGCTTATCAGAGTTCATGGTAAAGTAGATGATGTTTTATTTCAGTAAAATTAAATATGTGTATATATCAATATAAGTTATTTCCATATAAGAGCTAGTTTCATGGCTTTAAATGTTCAAACTCTGAAAAAACAAAATCTTTCATTATGTTTATTGAGATGCTTTATAAATGTTCACAAGAAAAAAGTTCTGGCTGTGGCATTCAAAAACTGGACACATAGTATGAAGGCAACAAGCCCACCCCTGGGATAAATACACCCAAAAAGGAGATAAAGTAGAATAAAGTTTATGTTTACCCTGCAAATAATATTGATATATTTGAAGCACTGAACAAATGTGGGCACATCAGAAATACCAAGTAGATCATAAAATGCTAAAAATGAATTCCCTCTGATAGTTAGTGATTTTGTTGCATTCATCTGATTATACTTCCTTATAGTAGGAGGATGACTAAAAAAAATCTTAAGCATTAATTTTTATGGCTTCCAAAATAGCAGAGAACAATTTACAGTTATTATGATTTTTGGTCTACCTCAACTTTGGCATGCAGCAGTGTTATGTATCTTAATTCACTGAAGGGGTATATTTTATGTTTTCATAAACAAAAACTCTTAAATATTTTAGATAAGGTTTGTTTTACAGGAGCAATTTACTTTGTAGTGGTAGCATATTTAAACTTTTATTATGATGATGGAAGAGATTTAGTAATGGAGGAGAGTGTACGGTCTTTTTAAAATCACACTCATTACTGACTTTCTACTGTATCTCTTGAGATTCTAGAGAAACATATGATAACTTATTTTGATAATTTGATTATTTATTTTGATTTTGATTGTGTTCTATTCTTTGATAACTGGACTTAGCTTGAAACAAACCTTCTGTTTTAAGTGTAAGAGTTTTCTATTAAATCATTACATTCATGAATTTTTGCAAACAATTAGCATTTTGGTAGTTATTTGGTTTTTTTAGAAGAGACAGAATTTCAATAGACTTTTTAATATATATATGTGTGTGTCTATATATATATACACGTATATATATACATGTATATATATACATATACACATATATATATATATACTGGGAATTGAACTCAGGAGCACTTTACCATTGAACCACATCCCTAGACCTTTTTTTATATTTTATTTTGAGACAGGGTCTCCCTAAGTTTCATAGGGCCTTACTAAGTTGCTGAGGCTGGCTTTGAACTTGCAATCCTCCTGCCTCAGCCTCCCAAGCCACTGGGAATACAGATTGTGCCAGCCACCATACCTGGTACAATAGGTTTTTTTTTTTTGAGATTTTACATTATTATAGTCTGCCTTTTGGCCAAAAAATTATTTACATATCTTTGTCATACAACATATAATCTCCCAAGACCCTCCAAACGTCTCATGCTATCATATATCATAGTATTGGCTGAGGTCAAAGTCCAGATTCTCATTATCTAAATCAAGTCCAGAAATAGATGACGTTCCATGAGCTTCTTGGGTCAGATATGCTTCATCTGAAGACCTGTGAACTAAAGAGACAAGTTATCTTCCCTACACATACCCAACAGACAATAGTGGAACAGGCATAGAATAACCACAATATTTCCATTCAACAAAGGAGGAATATACTCACCAATCCATTGACAATCAAAAATCTATCTGGGCATATGTACCAATTTGCAGTTGGGCCCAATTTCTAAGAATGGTTTCTGAGAGTTATTTTCCATGATTTTTTTGGCTCTTTCCTCGGGAATCATGATTATTCCAAATCATTCTCTATAAGAATTACCCAAATTTTGCAGATGAGTAGCATACTCAAATTGCTTCCTGCTCACAGATATTTGAGTCTAAAATTTCTTTTCATTTTACACAATCTGTTTTTTTCAGTGCAAGGTGATTTTTTGTGTCTTAGGTCTTAGGCTTCCTGTTAGTGCTACTGTGGAACAATGCCCTTAACAGTCTTAGAAGTTGTCTTGTTTGAGATGTTGCCTATACATCAATCCCTTAAGAAGTTTATAGGCCCTTTTATCTATCTCTGAATTTTTTTTTTAAAGAGAGAGGGACAGAAAGAGAAGGAGAAAGAAAGAATCAATTTTATTTAGTTTTTCACATGGCTTTCATTGCTCAACACTTCATTGTATACATGGTGCTGGGGTTCAAACCCGTGTCCTTGCACATGCCAGGCAAGTGCCATAACCACTGAGCAACCACTCCAGCCCTGTCTCTGAACTCTTTTTTTTTATTAATTTTTTTTTATTTTTGAGCAACCTTACAAGATACAATAGGTATTTTTAATAATGGCATGAACTTTTTTTTATACAACTGTTTATTCAAACTAGTGTGTTAGGTTATGTTACTAAAAGCAGAATCTGAGGCAATGATTTCAATGCATGAAATTTGGGGGTTTATTTGATCAAATAGCTTTTAGGAGTACCAAGTATGACATGAAGGAAGGAAAGATCTTGAAGAGAAATGACTGTGAACTGATGTGAATTCTAACTTCAATCTGATCGTCCTGGAAGCTATGGAGCATAAGATATACCAGAAAAACTTTCCTGTTCAGAGGCAAGTGTGCTGGCCTGTACTAACTATTGCAAAATTTGTCAGTTATTGATTTTAAGGGCTTTGATTGCACAGCATTTAGAACTCACCACATATGGTGATGACAATTAGCCCAAGTGCAACATTTTGAAGATGACCACATTTGTGAACCATTAGCTGAAGTACTCATAACAGCCAGGAGTTGGGTATATACCAAACAAACTTATAAATAGCTATAGAAGGTATGGGCTGCGCAGGATAGAAAATGATTATTCTTACAAAATAAATGTGAGAATGACCCTTACTTATTACTCATTACTTATTACTTTTTTTCCTACATAAACCATAAGAACCATCTCTTTTTTTCTTATTTAAAATCATCCTCATGGTTATGGCTTAGCTCTTTATAGTCCTCCAAAGGTCAGTGTATTAAAATCTTGATCCCCAGCCTTGGCAATATTGGGCAGTGGTAGAACCTTTAAGGGGGGATGGAGCCTATCAGGGAGAAGTTAGGCTATTGAGGTGTGCCCTTGGAGGAGACACTGGCAACCAAGCTTCTCCTCTTCCTCTTTGCCTTCTGGATGCTAAGAGGTGAACAGGACTTTTTAGTTATGTGCTTCTGCCATGATGTACTGTGTCACCATAGGCCCAAAGTAACACGACCAACTGACCATAGACACAAACTTCGGAAACTCTGAGCTAAAATAAATCTTTGTTCCTTTTAAGTTGATTATCTTAGGCATCTTATGACAATAAAAGCAAACTGACAGTCATTTTTGTTCCAAAATATATATTATACATCTATTCTTGGCTAACAGTTTTTTTTATGTACGCTGACAAGTAAGTTCAGTGCTTTTACCTACATGAGAATTTAGCAACACACAGCACTGCTAAGTTTATATCGATTGCTGCAAATTTGTAGAGCACTTAGTAAGCAGATGTTTTGTTTACATTTATCAAAGGAAGACACCAACAGATTCTAATGAAGGACACTCATTCTTTCCTTTGAACAGAAAAAAGCTATTTACTTCATTCCAGCTTTTCTAGAAGCAATAACTGGTACATATTTAATCAAATTCAGTAAATAATTCAATCTTGTTTAGACTGAAATTGCCTAAGCAACATGCAAATTTTTCTCTGTCACTTTTTATGGCTACTTCACATGTTTTCTTTCATTTCTAGTGCATACCCTATTATAAAGTGTTTTCTTATCCTTTGTGTTAGTCATTCATTTCTGTAACCAAAATACCTGCCAAAACAACTTAGGGGAGGAATGACCTATTTTGGCTCATGGTTTCAGAGGATTCAGTTCACTGTTGACTGACTTCATCTCCTGGGCCTGAGTTGAAAGAACATCATGGTGGAGGAAAGCTGCTGAGCTTATGGCAGGCAGGAAGCAAAGAGAGGGACCAGGGACAGATATAGAGCCCCAAGGCCATGCCCCCAGTAACCTCTTTTCTCCACCAGACATGCCAGCCTTAGTTTTCATCACTTCCCATCCAAATTACTAATGCATCAAATGGATTCATCCACTGATAAGGTCAGAATTCTCATGATACAATCATTTCACCTCTGAAAATTGCTATATTGCTTAATACATGGTCTTATGGGGGACAGTCCAGATTCAAATCAAAACATCCTCATTTCTAAATTTATAAGATATTCTTGACCCTTTGCAAGTTGTAATAGGGAAATAAATAAAAGGGTGATTGTCTCCTGTTCTTGTCCACAAGTCGGGGTGGAACCTCGGTTGTTTAGAATCTGACTATTAATTTCTAGGGTGCAAATAGGCACACAGAAACCTCAGGAATGCCCAAAACCCAAATCTTGTGTGACTCCAGGAGAAATTGATGGCACATTATTTGCCCTCTTTCACTTAATTATGAGACTCTATTATAGTCCAGTTATTCATCTTTTTTAATTTTTTGAGGAGTTGAGTAGTTGTACAATCATAAATGCTTATGTAGTAACAAACAATATATCACCCCCAATCACCCACACCCCAGTCTCTTGAATCTTCTATATGCCTCTCATAACAGGTAGATATAAATGTCTCTTCCTCTCTCCCTACCTCTTTCTTTCTCTCTCTCTTTATATGTGTATGTCATTGTGCATTTTCCAGAATTAAATGATTGCAAAAGTATTGTTTGGCAAGCCCAGCACAACTAGCAATGTCTGTAGCTTCAGCTACAGCTATACAAGAAACATCTGCTGGTTTATTGTTTAAAGAATCACCCCTTTAACATCACATGCAATCCCCTTTGGGGTCACCAAACAATGGACAGGCGTGCAAATACTCACTTACTGAAGTAGTCTCTACAAGTGGGTCTCAATTGAGGCTGCCAAGAGAATATTTTTCATCTTTTGAAGGCATTTCTCATTATCACAACTGCTTAGATCTTGCCACTGGGATCTAGTGGGTAGATGCTAAGGATTCTGGGAAACTTCCTATATTTCACATGACAGCCCTTTGTAGCAAAGAATAATCCAATTCAAAATGTCAGTGGTGAAAATATTCAGAAACCTAGATCTAAACTTGAGTTGCATGGCCATAAATTAAATTGACATAAAATTGATTACTGCCTAAGTAGACATACGTACTTTAAAATTTTCTTTCTAACCTGGAAATAAATAGGTATTTGTTCTCTAAATCAGTAGTAAAGGCTCTGCCCTCTTGTATTAATGTAGTTGGACACATTAGCATAACTCCTCTTCCCTGACTTTGGTATCTATATATGTATATGTATCTTTATCTATGTCTATATATGATCACTTTAGAGAATTCCTGTTGCCTTTTGTTTTCTATAGGCTTCTAGAATCCAACCTCATCTCTCAAATTGAGTCCCTACGTGGTTAATCTTGTGAACTTCTATTCTGCAAAAGTTAGGGGCTGTTGTGCCATGCTCAGTGAAAATCACTAAACCAGTCTCAATATCATTAGTCTAGGATTCCCAATTACTTCCCTGATTCACTGAATAATACCTCTTTAGGATTAATGCACAATAGAATGCATTATTTTTAAAGACTAACCAGATTAACTCCTTGGAATTTAATTTATATTATCTATAAATACATGCTTTAAATTTTTTTCTTTGAAATTTTGAATCTAGATCTGCTACTAGAAATTCAATATAGTGACAAATAATGTTTGTAGATTTTGTGACTAAAGGGATGAATTTTTTAGTTCCTTGAAAAACAAAGCAATTTTGTGTTCAGCAACTGTAAATGAACTTGAAATTGGTTCTCAAGATAGAGTGGTGAAGTCACAATCATTTCCAAATGGGTATCATTCCTACATAGAGTTGCTTCTCCTGGATTTTTACACAAGTATCTGCTCCATTTTCTCTTAGAGAAGACAAGACTAATTAGCCTTTTAGACTTGTGCTTTGTTGACCCGTCTTCTCACTCCTTTGCCTTTTGATTTTAACCCTTCTCAACAATACAATGGGCATGGAGCTCAAGTTTGGGCAGTTGGAAAAAATTCTGTCCTAACTAATCAAGGTGACAACTAGGTAACTTTTTTCTCTACCCATTACGCTATTATTTTTTTCCAGGCAATAGTATCAATGGGAAAAAAATAGAAAATTATCATAGATTTATAACTTACCAATTTATTGCCTTCACTAAAAGCATTATATATGTGTGTAGCTGCTGAATTTGGCAGATAGGATCCAATGGACAATAAAGACACACTTCATATGAAATAATTTTTAATTTTGTAGTAATATTAAAGAGAAAGCAGTAGTGAAAGGCAAGGGAGAAAGAGAAAAATATGCATCACCATATGGGAGAAACACCAACACCTGAAGTCATGTAGCTGGGGAGTCTCAGGGCAAAAGTCCTAGGCAAAGTGTCCTTTCCACAGGTGAGACTTCAAAGTCTTATTCTCCATGGGGGTCCTTACATACAAGTTAGAGTAAAAAATCCTCCATTCTAACAAACTGTGTGACCTAGTAATACCGTCAAGGACACTTAGTCCCAAAGACTGGCCAGATTTCCAAAGGAAGGGAATGATAGCCTTAAGATAAGTGAATAACTCTGATTTCTCATGAATGGGCTAAACCCACTGATAAGTCAGCATTCTTTAGATGTTCTATGAAGGATATGCAAAGGTCACGGCAGGCACATGGACAGGGAAGATCTTTAATATTTTCTTTAGCTCTTTAATTGTCAGTGGGAAACACAAGTAATTAGCTATAGCTAGAAGGTCTCATGAACTCACAGGCCAGAACCTCACATTCAGGGGTCTTCAGAAGCAGAGGACGAAAGCAATCACTCTCCCAGAAAAGGACAACCCAGTTAAATGTATGGCATAATAAGGGAGATCTGATTGTGACATATCTTGGACTTTTAAAACAAATATTATTTACTTTTATTTTTTAAGATATACTTTTTAAGAGATTTACAGAAAATTTGTTAAAATAGTCCAGAGGGAGGGTTGGGGATTTAGCTCAGGGGCAGAGCACTTGTCGAGCATGCGCAAGGCCCCGAGTTCGATCCTCAGACCTGAAAAAAAAATAGTCCAGAGGGTTTCAATATACCTCACATCCAGTTTCCTTCTTAACATAATACACCAATGAGAAACAGTTGTCATGACCAAGAAATACCAATATATTATTAACTTCAGTCCATACTTAATCTGAATTGCTCTAATTTGTTCCAGGACCCATCTATGACACCATAGTCACTCCCACATCCTTAGGCTCCTCTAAATGAACCAATTTCTCAGACTGTCATGTTTTTGGCAATTTTGATTAGTATTGGTTTGGTTTCTAAAAGTCCTCTAATTTGAATTCAGTAATTTTTTCCCTGATAATTTGATGTTAGGTATGGTTTCCCAAAAGGTAGATCGCAAATGGGAAGGACAATACCCATGGGTACATGTGATTGACGTGATTGAGCATTGTGATTTTTACCTGAACACCTGCTCTGATGTTTAGGTAACTTCAGACTGAAGGAGCACTGTTTCCTCTCTTCCTATACTATACTCTTTGGAAGCAAGTCACAGTGTTAAGAACACACTCAAGGGGTGACATTTGTGTTCTACTATCCTTAAGGTGAACATATAATTTTCAAAAAGTCTTTTGAATACCAGATGTGCCTTTTGTCCATCTTTATTCATTCATTTATCTAAATCATTATGAAGTATAGATATTTATTTTATAATGGGTTATAATCTAATACTACATCAATTAATCTTGTATTCACTATTTTCTTGTTCTAGTGGCTGAATTTTGGCTACTGGAGTTTTTCATTTGGCCTTATTTATCACTTTTATATCCCCATCTTTTCATTTGTTGTACACATCTTTAAGGTTTTGCCACAATTACTAATTCCAAGCCTATCTTGTCTATTCCGTTTTCCAACACTTTAGCCACTTCTTCTAGGAGAACTCATTTTTTCCATTTAGAGAATGTAAATAAATACCAAATTCCACATGCTGGTTGTGTTCATTGTTACTGGGATATGAGTGATTCTAAGCTCTCTCATTAGACAGAGCCTAGAAATATATGCTTACGTACATAAATACATTTATAATTACTTCTGTATGTACTGATCAGTATCAATATCTTCAATTCTAATCCTATATTGTTAGTTCTAGCTTTCTCCCTTGCCTACTTGTAAACTCCTGCTCTAAGTAGTGAGAAATGTTATTCCCACCCTCTGCCATTCATTGACTCATCTACTTAAACCCATTATATGTGTATAGCAGCTTTAGAAATATTAACCCATGCCTGGAAGGGAAATGTTTACCTACTTTTACATTTAGTCTTATACTTACACTCTTTTTCAAAATTATTTTAGGTTAGCATTTTGTGTTCGCACCACATTTGGTAAAATTGATATACATTTGTCATACAATAAGATTTCTTTGCTATAGTGTATATTCTATCCCAGAATTTAGATGTATTAGTCTTTTTAAAATTGGCATATATTAGTGTTCACTTCTCATGCTGTGATCTTTTATGATTTTTGAAAAATATATAGTGTCATGTATCAAAATCTACAGGAATACACAGAATAGTTTTAGGCCTTTAAAAAAAAACTCCACATCATCAGTTCAATGCCTTCCCCCTCCTCAAACTCCTGCAAATGCATCTGTGTTTTCAGTTTTGTTTTTCCTCTTCTTCTGCATAAGATCATATAAATGGAATCATATAGTTTATAGCATTTCAACAGATTTGCTTCACTTAGTAATATGAATGTCAGATTCATCCCTGTTGTTGTATGTATTAATAGTCAGTGAACATTGTTTCATTGTATATATGTAATTACTAGAGTTCATTGCCAGTTCTGGGTGATTATGAATAAAGCTGTTATGAACATTTGTGTGCAGGTTTTGTGCAAATATAAGTTTTAAAATTAACTAATTACCTTGGATTGTGATTGACAAATCATGTAATTAACTATTTTAGTTATAAAAACTATTGCCAGACTGTTTTCCAAAATGCCAGCACCATTTTGCATCCCTATCAGCAATGAATGAGATGTTACTATGAATCCTTGCATTGTTGGGCTTTTGGATTTTCACAACTCTACAGGGTGCAAACTGACAACTTATTGTTATTTTAATTTGCATTTCTCTTATCACAAGTGATATTGAACTTCTTACCATGTTCTTACTTTCTATTTGTGTATCTTTCCTAGCATGTTTTAAGGCCCTGAGTACAATCCCCAGAACCAATACATAAATAACAAATTAAATAAAAACAAAACCATTTATAGTAATAGTAAGAAATAAAATTTGTAAAACCCATCAATATCGGTATAGGCTCTACATATTGAAAATTATAAAACTGATGAAGTAAATCAAAGAAGTCCTAAATAAATGGAAAGACATTCCATCTTCATAATCTAGAATACTCAGTACTGGCAAGATATCAGTTCTTCCCAAGTTAATCTACAGGTTCAAACTGTTACTGTTCAAAACCCTGTGTGTGGGGTAAGTAATATGATTCTCAAATGTAGAAAGGCAAAATACCAGAAAAACCAACGGAATAATAATGAAGAGCAAAGTTGAAGAACTGACACTATGAACTTCAATTCTTCCACTGTAATCAACACAGCATGGCAAGGGTGGACATGGCTCAACAGTTACAGCCCTTGCCTGGCATGCACTGGGATTGAGATTTGAACCCCAGCACCTTTTATACTAAGAAGTGTTGAGCAATGAAGGCCACATGGAAAACTGAATAAAGTGATTTTCTCTCTCTTGCTGTCACTTTCTTTAAAAAATAAATAAATAAATAAATAAATAAAAAGACAGCATGCTATTGTAAAAAAAAAAAAAAAAAAAAAAAAAAAAAAAAAAAAAAAAAAAAAAAAAAAAAAAAAAAAAAAAAAAAAAAAAAAAAAAAAAAAAAAAAAAAAAAAAAGAAAGAAAGAAAGTGGCTTCATAACAAAGAAAAAAAAAAAACCCAGAAAATGTGAACTAATTTTTGATAACACAAAGCTACTTAATAGAGAAATCATAATCATTTCAACAAATGGGGCTGTAAAATAAGGAAATCATATGCAGAAAAAGTTTGTACCAAATCTTACATCTTTCTTAAAAATAAAATCAATGTAGAATATAATTAAGTATATAATATAATACAGAATTTTTACAAAGTGATTTTTAGAACTCTACCAAAAGCACAATAAATGAAATAAACTATTTAAAGCATTAGGTCTGGTGCTGGAGCAGTGGCTCATTGGTCACAGTGCTTGCCTGGCATGTGCAAGGATGCAGGTTTGAATCCCAGCACCACGTACACAACAAAGTGTCAGCAAAATGAAGGCCACATGAAAAATTGAATAAAATTGATTCTCTCTTTTGCTCTCTTTCTGCCCATTTTGCTTTAAAAATAAATAAATAAAACAAGCAAACATTAGGTCTTATTAAAATTGAAAATTAACAGGAAATCAAATTTATTCTGAATGGGAATGAAAAATTTTACAACCACTTTGAATAGGCCAGTAGTTTCTTATTAAACTAAATATAGCCCATATATTATTCAAAGATTGGAACTCCAAATTAGTTAACAACATGAATTCATGCTAAAACCTGTATGGAAATTTCATAATGATTCCGTTTATAATCACACGGATTTGGAAGTAACCATGATATTCTCTCTGACTGCTGAAGGGGCAAAGAATGGCATATTCATACAATGGAATATTGTGTGTGCAGTGAATGGAAAGATATAAGTCATACAGCAATAAAAAGACATGAAGACAGTTTAGATGTTTATGGATAAATTGACAAAAGGCAGCCTGAAAAAACACCCCACTGTGTGATTCTTGCTGTTGTATGATTTGGAAAATGAAGAACGCCAGAGATAAGTAAAAGTCAAGGATTTCTAGGGATTCAGAAATTGGTTCTCTTCTCTCTCTCTCTCTCTCTCTCACTGTCTCTCTTTCTTTAAAAAAACAAGAGAAAAAGAGTGAACTTTGATATATGCAAATTTAAAAAATAATTTAGTGTTGGGGAATTCCAAAAAGGAAAGCACATGGTTATAGGAAAATCTAATTGCATTACAAATGTAAAAAAAAAAAAAATGCCCCTGTAAGGGATGGATGCAAGAAATAATGAGATAAGTATCTTTCAAAATGAGTGAGAACTGCAAATTTTAAAGATAAAAGGTTAGTCACTGCATTTTGGTGGATAAGCCTTTTTGTCATGAGAATATTGTTATGCCTGTCTCCAGTCCCCAAAGACCACCAAGGAGCCGAATCCCATGCAAATACATTAGGGTCTTTTTATTGCAAGCTCCAGCCTGGGCTCTCTCCGATGCAGCGGATTTAAAGGGAGGGAGCCCTGAGCCCTAGTACAACGATCCTTTTATAGGGTTTCACAGCAAAGCGGGAAATTCAAACAAAGCAAAGTACATGATTGGTTGATCTTCTAACATACATGATATATTTCTATCAGCCATGGTACCCTTTGTCTCGGATTTTTACCACACAGTTTGGTATGTTCCTGGAATTTAGGAATTGGCTCATCAGCTCCTGATTGGCTATTTATTTGCTAAGGGTCAGTTCATCTGGCGGTATGAAACGTGGTTCGTTGTTCTTTGTTCTTAGTAAATGAGAATTTAGGGCTAATTCAAATACTACTCAAAAATGAGGCATCTAATAACTACAGCACGATTAAATTGCTTTACACTTTCTTTCAGCTGCAATTGACTAAGTCCCTGCTCTGCCCCGCTCGCACTCTCCCACACTCTTCTCACACTCCGTCCTGGCACCCGCTTGCTCCCTAAGGCTTGCAAAACCTCCGCTCCTCCGCTCCGCACTCAGTCTCAAATATGATTTTACAATTTTGACATGATCACATATGGATACCAGAATGAAACTAAGATAAATAGACAGTAGATGGTGGAAGTCAAGCCTCTTGCTGGTACTGTGCCTAATTACAGCCAAACAACAAAAAAGGAAGGAATGATACATGGGTAATGAATTTGAGTTGGAGACACTAGCTTGCACTTATGTTTAGCTTGATATAACTACAAAAAGTTAAGGAAACATTTATGTACATGTTTAATACAAGTTAATAATAACACTTTTTATTTTCTCTATCAGCTAAGAATAAAAAACTAGTGCTTTAATAGCACCAAGCATGTCTAACAACCACATCTTGGTTTCTAACACAATTCTTAAGGAACCAGGGCTCTATGGAGTTATGACTGAAAACAGAAATGGGCAACAAATGTATAAGGTAAGCCAGAAGTATATGAAGAGCCAGAAAGTAAGGCAATAGCAACAATAATAAAACACACACACACACACATGCATACCCACATATTAATAGGGCTTGTCAAAGAAGTAGAGAAGGCAGCTAAAATAGCTCTCAGAATCAGGAACAATTTGAACAATAAAATAATGTGTTATTGGATTCCATCCAATGAAAACCATACATATTCATGGTTCCATACTAACATAAAAAATGGAAATTTTAATAAAGAGGAGACAAATTTCTCATGTAGAAGAATTTCAAATAATGTTTCTTAGATATTAGCAGCATATTGTGACTTGATTCAAACATACACACTACGCAAAGGAAGAAAAACATAATTTTTTATTCAGAGACAGAGTCAATTTTTAATTTTTTCATCTTTTTTGTTTTGTTTTGTTTTGCTTTTCCTTCACTTAGTTGTGTATGTGATCCTGGGGATTGAATGCGGGTCCTTGCACATATCAGGCAAGTTCTCTACCACTGAGTCACTTCTTCAGCCCCAGAAAAATGTAATTTAACAGAGGAAAACACCCGAGTAACTTAGACACTAACTCTGAAATGCAATCAAGGCAGTCAGCAGTCATAATGCAATCAGCGGTCACAAATCCCATTGATTATAGGTATATTTGTCATAACATGGTGAAAATGGCATTTTTCCTCTATGATCTCCCTTCTAATAACCCATAACCCCAGTCTTACCATGAGAAAAACCTGAGACAAATTTTAACAGTAGGCCATCCTACAAAATATTTGACCAGTATTTTTCAAAAATGCCAGGACATAAAAGCAAACTCGTGAAGATTTCTATAGTCAAGGACAGCCTAGAGAAATATGAAGGGAAAAAAATATATATGTTTATCCTCTTAGGAGGATTCTTAGGAGAAAGGGAGTAAAAAGAAACTTGAGAAAAAGTAAGAAAATGTAAAATCAGTATAGTCTTGCTAATAATAATAGTAATAAACAACGAACCAATTTGGACTTAATACAAATTAAAGTCTTTATTAAAAAGCTTTCAAAAAATTTATATATCAAAAAAATGGGAAAAAATATTTATAATACACATATCTGACACAGAATTGTTATATCATGCTTTTAAAATAATATAAAATTTACTAATAAAAAGATGCAATAAAATGTAAGCTTTAGCAGAAAGGATGTATCTAAGTTGTTAATGACATTGTCCACATGATTCATTCTCTGCAAAATACAGATGAATAAAGTTCAGACAGTGCCATTCAGACAATAGAATTGGAGAACAGGAATAAGGAATTGGGAGATAGAAATAATCTCTTATCAATTGAACCGTTATAGAACAGAGTTTTAGATTCCTCATCTAAAAGAATTGAATTAGAATATCTCTAAAGTCACGTTCAAGTATAATATTCCATGAACGTATGTCAAACATGAAAAATATAAAATTTTCTCTTTCATGGTTTTTGTGACATTTGCAGTAATTCAGCTTCTTTGGATAATTTCTAACAAGTTTTATGAATTTATAAGAATAAAAAATTCATTAAGAATTTGAGCACTTTCATTTGCAATTTATAGTATAATCAAATTAAAAATTCTATTACCTTTCAAATTATTTTATCAATAGGCAGTAGAAATATGGTCCCTAATTTTCTAAAATGGAATGGTCTATTGCTTGTACTACTGGTCTAAATGTTGGAAGGTGGAAAATATGTACCATGTACATTACTATAACTTAAAAAGTTTGCTTAATAAAAATCCCAAAGAATTAAAATCATGCTGGAACTGAGCCCTGGGGCAATGATTTCTAAGTATAAATTTTACAGCTAAGACATAAACCTCTGAAATTGCTAGCTTGTAATAAAATCACTGACAGAACTTTTAAAGTTCATTTCTCTATCCATGTTCCTATGCTATTAAGTTCCATTCACTATTTGAAAATTTTGGAAACAGAAAGAACTTTCTAAGATTATATTAATTTCTAGTGTATATCCATAAAAGAGAAGGTTGCTTGCTTCTGTGCAATGAAGTTGTCTATCCAAGAAAAGAACTGCAAAGATTGAAGTTAATCCTGGATAACCTGGAAGGAATGAAAGTCTCTTTTCATCCAGGTTATTCAATGACATCCACTTTATCTACACTAGCTGTGAACAAATGCATAGGTACCCAACCAAAATTTGTCCTCAAAAAATATCCATGAAGGTGTCAAATAGTGGAGAGCAAGAAGCTATTGTGGAGCTGGAGCTTATTTTGTTGTTGTTGGAACATGTAAAGATTGTTGCTGGGAGCCAGCCCCAGCAGAACTCTCAGGTCCCCGAAGGATGAGTGGAGTCAGCTGGGAGGAACATCTCCAACTTCTGGGACAAATTGCAAGCAGACACAGTTCCCTGCTTGTTGGGGATCCCCCAACATGAGGTCCAGCTGGCTTGTAAAAGAATTGGTGGTAAACAACTCTGATACCAGCTGGCTTGTATCTTCCTTAGTGACGTAATGCCTGACCGCAGGACTAAGCTATTTGGTCACTCATTGGTACAATTGGATAAACGTGTTTCACTATACCCCTATTGGCTGTTGTAATGGATAAATAGAGTAGCAGCTAGTCAGGTAGAGCAAGCAGCCCAAGGAGAAAGCAGCCAAAGAGGAAGCAGCCCTGTCCTGAAGCAGTCAGAGAAGAAGAAGCATGGAAGAAGCAAGCAGCAGTCAGGAGGAAAGCAGAGAAACCACTGCAAGCTGCCTGAGAGACCACCACCTGCTGCCTGAGAGAGTCAGAGAGGCGGCAGCAGCAGAGATGGCAGAGAGATCAGCAGCGGTAGAAGATGCAGGCAGTGAGAGCCTCGGTTGCAGAAACAGTGACTCGGGTATGGCAGTAGAAACAAGGACTCTGAATGTGAATAGCCTTGACTCTAAATGTAATGCCTTAAGGGCCTAGACTCTAAGAGAGGGAAGGTGGGAAGTGCCTGGAGGCCTTTAGCTGCTGCGGTAAAGAGAGAAATAAAGTGCTTGGAGAACTTAAGAGCAAATGGGTCTAGTTGAATGCTTTGTCCGGTCCCTGCCGGCCGGGACCGGACACCTGCTTGAGCAAAAAGCCGTCTGATCTTTATTCTGCTGTATTTTTATACAGGTAGCAAAACAATACTTTCATTAACTGTTTGGTTACATTTGACTTCTTTTTTAAATTTCTCCGTAATCTCTGTCATTAACATACTTCCTTGAAATCTTAACCACAATGTTTCTTTTTCTTTTTCTGTAAATGTCCTTTTTTGAGACATTACACCTCTATCTGTGTTGCGCTTAAAGAGTACATTAAGGTCAGGTTTCTACATTTACTCAGAAGTTTTTGCACAAGCATTTTACTGGGAAATTTTCTTGCTTTTGGTAATACAGTATTGTCCAGCTTTAGTGCCCTTTTCCAAACAAGCAATTAGCATTGCATTACAGTTCTAAATTAACTAAAATTATGTTGCTGTCACCTTACTATTAGTAACCTTACAAAAATAGTTATGTGTCCTTACTAAGTTCTAAGAAGTAGAAACTTAAACTATTTAAAAAACAAAGCAATATGAGAAGTAGAAAAACATGTTCCTTAATCACTCATATAGTATGCAGTGTGGACACTTGAGTTTTAGATAATATATGTGTAACTGTTTACATATGCTGTTTCTTTGTTCCTTTGTCCCACATCACCAAGGTAGCCCCTGACGTACAAGTCTCTGAAGAAATGGCAAGCACTGGATGTTAGTCCATTTGCCATTAATATTAGCATTCTCCATTTTCATTGTATATTCCTATAAAAAGCCATGGTGAGTCTTGGGTAGAGGGTCTTAATAATTATTCATTTTGGTTCCTCTGGGTGGATACCACAAATGTCCTCCAATATAGGTTTCATACAGTGGTCCCTGTACTGTGGGAACAGTAAATCTATTATGTCTTTGATTGTTTAGCTGGTAAAACATTAACAGGACTAGATGTGGTCAACACGGGTGAGAGTAATTCCTGTAAGTGTAATTTTCTTAAGAACTTTTCAAAGTTGGATTTCTGATTATCTGGGCTTTTTTAGTGTGGTGTTAGTGTATTTTTTAAGGGCATTTCTCATCTTCCCTCAGACTCCATAGACCTAATGAATTATTATTACTTTTACAACAATCTTTATCATCAATAACAAATTTTTCTGGAATTTTGATCTGCAAATGCATAGTTATAAGCATGATCATTATAAGAAAACACCCAATTCCTAGGAGAGATAACAATGGCAATTTCCTGGAATGGTGGCCTTGCCAAGCCCTTCCCCATGCCTGGACCTTGTCAATCAGCATGGTGGAAATGGTCCCCACCAGATTGTAAATATTACATTTACATCAGTTGCCTCATCTATTATTAGGAACTGGAACTGTGTTGATTTTCAAAGGAGGCATCACTTTGCTGTGTCAAATTGATACTATTTTATTGTAAGAGGCTATGGAACAGGATGGTACTTAAAATATAGAAATTATCTGAAGCAGGAAACCCTAGCAAAATGAAATGTGAAGGCAAGTTTAGGTAACCACAGTAAACTAATGATGGTAAAACTAATGATGGTATCCATTGATTGGTTACCAGGTTAAAAGAATTTCAAAAGGATTTAAATTTTTTTCAATTGTATCTCCCAATGACATAAGATAGCTACTCTGAAAATCCTGTTACACATATGTTGTGGGCTGAATTCTAAGGTATCCCTCGGTGACCTCCATCCTTTGTATTAACTCCTTATTCCCTTCCTCCATAAGTGGAGTGGAACTCAAAACTTACTTCTAATAAATAGGATACGGAAAAGTGATGGGATATTATTTCCATGATTAGGTTATAAAAGAGTCTGACTTCAATCTTCCTCAAATTCACCCTCTGTTGAATCAATGAATTGCAGACTTTGGTAAAGTGAGCAGCCATATAGAACAGGCTCAGGTAGAAATTGTGCAGTAATGTGTGTAGTTTTAAGACATGAATCATTGGGATTTTTTATATAAAGAAAGAAGGACAGAGAGAAAGAATCAATTTTATTTAGTTTTTAATGTAGCCTTAGTTGCTCTGAGACTTCGTTGTGTATGTGGTGCTGGGGTTCAAACTCGTGTACTCACGCATGCCAGGCAAATGCTGTAACCAACAAGCCACCGCTCCAGCCCATATCATTGGGTTATTTTTCATCCAAATATTTTCTTTCATAACAAAAGAGGGTTTGAGAAGTTATATATCACACTTACCAAGCAGTTTTACTCACGGTCCCCTCCCAAGAGTAACTTATGTCCAAGTTCTCGGGAACTACTCAATATGGGTTCATTTAGTAAGCAAGAAGTGAGCTTAGAAACAAATAGCTGAAAGTTAAAACTAATAGTGAATTTGCTAAAAGGAATGTAAATCTAAGGAAACACTGACTTCAAAAAACAATAATAATGGAGTCAGTGTGTAAAGTTGAAGTTAAAATGCAAGTCTAAGGGGTACTAGTCCAATACTATTTAATGTGAGGCTTTGTGTGTGTGTGTGATGCTGAGGATCAATTTCAGAGCCTCATGCATGCTAGACAAGTGCTCTAGCACTGAGCCACATCCTCACACCAATGAGAGTCATTTTAAGAGTTACATAGAGAGACAGAGAGAGAGAGAATGAAGACATAAACAGAAAGAGAGAAGGGAATAGAATAGTTACTGTTATGGTTTAGATAAGCTGTGTCCCCCAAAAGTTCATGCACGAGAAAATGCTAGAAATTTTAGAGGTGGGTTATCAGTCTTTAATCAGAGAATTAATCTCCTAATAGGGATTAACTAGGAGGCCACTAGGGCATGGCTGGAGGAGGTGGGTCTTGGGGCATGACTTTGGGGTATATAGTTTGTGAGCTAAACTTATCTCACTCAGCTCTCACCTTCTCTCTGTCTCTCTCTCCTACCTGAAGCCATGCCCTGAGCCACTTTCCTCTACTTCATTCTTCTGTTATAT
Organism: Aplodontia rufa; assembly: GCA_004027875.1. NCBI lineage: Eukaryota > Metazoa > Chordata > Mammalia > Rodentia > Aplodontiidae > Aplodontia > Aplodontia rufa. Next base: position 4,345 of record PVKS010024851.1, on the reverse strand, counting down.
GTTCTGCCTGCCTCCTCTCCAGCCTGGAGCAATGGAACAGGCCATCTATAAACTGAGACCTCTTCCTCCTCTAATTGTTATTGCTGAGTCTTTTGATCACAACAGTGAAAAAGCTGACTACAATAGCTTTTAGCCCTCCAAATCAGAAAGGGGGAGGGCTAAAAACTTAGTAAATACAACAGAAAACAGAAGAGCAAGAACAGAAATAAAGAAAAACTTGGTAAGTATGGGAAACAAAACAGTATTTTGAAAAATAATTCCTCATATATCAGTAGTCACAATAAAGAAATTAAATATCAACCATAGTTATATTACAAACAAGATATAAAGCAAGGTGTGGTAGCACGTGCCTTTAATCCCAGTGATATGGAAGGCTGAAGCAGAAGGACTATAAATTCAAAGCAAGAGTCCCAGCAACTTAGGAAGACCCTGTCTTGAAATAAAAATGTAGTAAGACCTGGGGATGTAGCTCAGTGGTAAGCACCCTGGAATTCAATGTCAGTCCAAAAGAGAATGAGAGAGAGAGAGAGAGAGAGAGAAGAGAAGATCTGAGTCCTATCTCTGTTCCACTAACTTTATTTTGAACAATATTTATCTAATATTTACTTTTATAGGTTTATTGAAAAATCCTGTCATAGTATTTTAAATATATTTTAACATAAAATCTGATTCACAAATTCAAATTAGCCTAAATATTCTTCTTATGGAATCTGAAGCCTGGAGCAAATTTTATTGCCAGAAAGGGGGCAGAAGTACAAAAAGGAAAAAATTTTTGAAAGACTATCTAAGGGACACAAGAGCTAATTGGAACCTCCCAATGCCCCAAACTAGAACAACATGAGTAACAATTTAAAAATAAAAAATCACCTAAATTATTACTCATAAAGTTAATATCCTTCACTTTGGACAGATATAAATAATTATTGAATAATATACAAATATCCCAGGCATAAATATCCCAAATGATTTATGTAGATGCTCCACACTCAGGTAGAACATAAATTTTTCTAAGCTCTGTGCCCTGCTTGTGCCGCTAAAGCCCCAAGCAGGACTTTCTCAGTCATAGGCTACACATAGTCAGTTCCTTCTAGTGAATACAGTATTGAAAGGAAGAGACAAAGTATGTGACAAATGACAAACTCCCTCAGCCAGGAAATTGAGGGCAGCATCAGCAGAGATGCATTACATTGGTATTTTGTACCCTTCATGTGATGTGGCGGTGATTGGCACTTCACCTCTGCTATTCCTCATGAACGTCCATATTACAGTCCACCTGTGAGAAAAACAGCAACCAATTCCCCCATCAATGACATTCTAGAAACTATCTGGACAATACTCCTCAAAATCCTCAAGGTCATCAAAACAACAAAAGTCTAAGAAACTATCACAGATAAGAGAAACCTAAGGCAGGAGTGATAAACGTAAGCTTTAACCTGAATTTGATTCTGGAACAGAAAACAGACCCCACTGCTACCCCCCACCCCAAATAACAAAAAGGAAGGAAATCTAAATTTCCCTTAGATTAATTAATATTAATTATTTAAAAATAAAAATATCAAAATATAACTAGCATTGCACTATGCATAGCATATAAAATAGAATATAAGAAAAAATAACATTATTAGGGAAAAGGGATAAATCCAGAATTATAAAAGTAACATTTTACCAGAAAGTGTATAAATCTATAATATCTACACCCTAAGCATGTAGTTTCTAGAAAGATAAATTGATTTGTAACTTTTGAAATTGAGAATCAAAGAGGAGCTGACATTGTAGCAAATAAGAACTGGAAGTTAGGTAACCAGCATAAAATTAATCATTAAAATAATGAGGAAGGGAGAAGGGAAAATTCTGGAACTGAGTTAAAATAACCTTTTAAGTATGCCATTGTTTATACTAGCATCAGGTTTATAAAATTGTTCTTCATCAGTATAAGAATCATGTCACTATACTTGGGTATATTAGGAAAAATATATGATTCAGAAAGAGAGGCTAATGACCAGGGAATAGGAGGAGGGAGATGGGGAAGTGCTGGCAGTGGGGGAGATATTGACCAAATTATATTGCTGTATTGTTTGCATCTATGTATATATGACAACAAATCTCATCATTTTGTACAACCATAATGTACCAATAAAAATAATCAATGAAAAATTAAAATAGATTCCTTACATATTTGAACAGGTGCACTGTTATAGAAGAGTAAGTACACTTATTTAAAAATTAGTTTTTTTTATGCTCAGAGTCTAGCAGTCCTGTTGAGTATGCAGGAGTCCTACAAAATGAAAAGCAGTACTATAAGAAGGTGCATGAACCAAGACATCAGAAGGGCCAGGGAAGGAAGGAATGGCCTGCAGAATAACAATATGACTTCTTTTTTAATCTTTAGGCATATAATATAGACTGATGCTTGCTGCAACCTACACAGCTGATTTTTGATACCGTTGAGGGGCAATGGGGGAAGGAAGAAAAAAGACTCAGACATAGACACATACGTATAGAGAAAGCTGAGTCCAAGTGGGACACTGTCCTCTCATGGAGGAACAGTGACCCAGAGCTAGCAAAGCAATTTTATTTTATACACTTATCTTCAGAAATTTAACTGTGAGAAAGCAGACAAGCTTGAAGGTCAGAGTGTCTGCAGCATTTTGTAACCATATCATAACCATGCCAAGAGCTCTCTATCACTTGCAAACTGGGATCTGGTTTGTTTTTTTTTTTTTTTAAGAGAGACAGAGAAAGAGAGAAACAACTTTATTTAGTTTTTCACATGGCCTTAGTTGCTCCAATGCTTAGTTGTGTACGTGGTGCTGGGGTTTGAACCCAGGTCCTCATGCTTGCCAGGCAAGCGCCAAAACTGCTGAGCCATCGCTCCAGTCCAGGATCTGGATTTTTAAGTCAAGGATTGCTTTACATCCTGGACTTTTGCCCAGAGAGTTCTATAGCTTTATGCAGGATTTCCCCAAGCATGACTTTGCCATGACTCCAGGGCAGACTAACACTGAACCTTTGCACAAAAACTGTCCAAGTCAGGTGTTGCCACTGTTATAAGGTAGTCAAAGACTGTGGTCTAAGTCATAAGCCACTACTCTCTGACTTTCAACAGATGCTAAGTAGATATTAAGATAGTGAATAACACAGGTATGCTGGAATGATCCTGCCCTGGAAAACTACAATCTTGGTATATACTGGTAATAGGAAACAAGGTACAGCCATCTAGGTTGTGAAGAGAACTGAAGGAGATAGCTGCTCAAAATGGTCTAGGATTTTAAATTAGTCAAAATTTTGTACAAGATTTCCTACACAAATGTGGACACAAACATTCTATTTGATGCCAAGAAGGTATCTTGAGATGACAGGAAGAGGCCTCTGGAAGGGGAAGAAGAAATGTAGATGAGTCAGCAAAGGTGCCAGAATTTATAAAACTAAAAAAAAATTTTTATTATTTAAATTCAGATTACTGTTTACAAACTGTTCAGAATCATTTTTAATTTTTTGTGCATTTCTTCCTTTTTATATTGTTGAGTAGATTGAGAGCATCTGTTCCTTTATTTTCTTAAATGTAAGTCCATGAAAGAAAGAACAAAAGTCTACCAACACAGGAGCCAGTAGGTTACTGAAGAACTCTTATCTCTACAGACCATCACTTGCTTAGTGGAAGAATGAGACTGTAAGTAAGAGTTTCCAGAATCTTGCAGTAAGATAAATTCCTCTTAGGTTGACACCATTAATACTAATCACTGCCCTGTCTACGGCTTTGTCTCCTAACTTCAGGGCATTATTTTCTTTCTCTTGACCTAACTCTTGGGTTCAGTGACAAAAACTCTAGCTTAGCCTTCAGTCTCTACCTTTTGAATCTCTGAGTCTGTCAGAGCTCTTCTGAGACATTATGTTCCACATCAAGGGCTCAGGTTATCAGTATGAAAGAACCCACATAGAGAGCAGAGAATAAAACGAGGAAGGCAACATCTCCTTTGCATGTGAAGATTCCACTCTCTCTTCTTTCTCCTTGGAGGTAAAGATTCCAGGTGCTGAGTCCTGAGTGTAATGCCTGCCACAGTGGCTGTCACATCTCTAGTACAAAGCAGACTCTGAGGCATTCTGATCCTTCCTTCCTTCTTTCAAATCCATTTTTCTCCACTTAAGTCTCTTCACTTGCATAAATATTCTGATACTCAGAGCTATTTTCTATTAAACTATTTTCTATGTATATTTTCTATTTTCTACACATAGCTACCTCATAGGTCTGCATGAGAAAATAAAGGAACCATGTCTCTCATAAGAATTTTCCTTGCTTCCAATAAAGTTGAAAGACACTAAAATAATTTATTGCCTTCTCCATGCT
>PVKS010024850.1:0-30559 GCA_004027875.1 Aplodontia rufa | reverse complement strand
AAATTGAATGACTGTCAGTGCAACAGGGGCGAAAGCTCCCTAGGTAACTTGGAGGTGGAGGGAAGGGGATGGGGAGCAGGGAGGGTATATGAAGAACTCATAGGAGTCTGGTGATGGGGAAGATGGGGGAACCATCCCAGAAGCCGATGTTATTCCTACACTAGATACCCATTTAACACATGAGTTCTTCTGGGGGAAACTGCAATAGATGAAACCCATATTAGCTTATCTATGCGTTAGCATTACCCCTGGTAACAAAGTTTATACACATTGATTGCTACAGTTTTGACAATGTTTCCCCCTCATCTGTATCCTGTATCGCAATATACTTCTAATAAATGTGGGGGAAAAAAAAGAAAGATCCTGTCTCAAAATAAAATATAAAAAGGATTGGGGGTGTGGCGCAGTGGTACAGGGCCCCTGGGTTCAATCCTCAGTACCAAAAATAAAAACAAAAAGGAGTCACTATCAGCAGCACCCTGCTTGTCATGATTAATTTCCACAAGGATGTAAAAGGATGACTACATGATATTTAGGGGGTTTCCAGACTTATGCTATAGCCATTAGAATGTTTTATGTTTGGAATAGGTGAGCTCCTGTCCTAGGATGCATCAGATTGTGTGAGCATAGACTTTTAATCTATGTCTCTCATATCATGCCCGAGACATTAGGGCTGAAAAATACTTATCCCCTAACCATTATCCAAGGATACCAGGGAACTTTCTGATTAAGCCAAGTCTCAAGCCTCATCCCTTTAGAAGCCAGTTAATGTCAAACACGGAAAATATGTATTCCCTGGCTGAAGTTTGCACCTTGAATCTCAGCCAGATCTTGGCTACAGCAAAACTTAGTCAGTTTACCCTTGATTGGAGGGAAAACCATGAAAAAGAGTGTAGTGGATCAATGCAAGAGCATCACCACTTTTGAAAAGGAAGTCTGAATTTTCACTTTCTACTGACATTGTCAACAACATTGTCTTCTTAGTTAAAAGATATTTTTACACATTCTGAAATGTGATGAAAATATTTTTTAGTCTCTTTCAATCCTTTCCTATATGTTGGTTATCCTAAAAATGCCAATGTTGACAATACCTTGGAGCTGGATTTTATATGGACTATAGAATTACATGAACCCCATACAAAGCATGTATTTCTTGGCTACAGTCACAACAATATAGTGGATTGCCTGACTCCTACTTAGATGGGTTGCAACCAGCTATATATACTCCTCTTTCCCTTTCACTCAGTCTTATTACAGTTATATCTACATATGGATAGCCATTTGACCTTTAGTGAAGAGTATACCAAGTTTTCCATTCTAATTTTAAATAAGTAAAGTAGAACAAAATAGCTGATTTCATTCTCAGTCCCATATAACAGGGAAGAAGCCCTACTTTTTGCTTATTAAGAGGAATATTTCCTTATGTAGGAGGATGTTTTGATTGCATCCCTGGAGGAAGAATGGAGGAAGATGTCAACTTGACTGTTTTATCTCTTCCCACTCTTCTGTGGCCACCATTAACCTACCCTTACCCTTAACTCTAGAAGAATGGAGGCTCAGGAAATCACCCTCTGCCCCTTCTTGTGCTCATTCTGTCACTATTTATTGGTTCCCTGTTTTAGCATAGGCACTGGATGAGGTAATGAGGGAAGACCAAAACTTGGTTTTGCACTCAGTTTATAATCCAGAAGACAAAGCAGAATATATCTAAATATACCATATATCTAAATGGTATCAGATAAGAGTTCTTTTAAAATTGTAACTATTGTCAGAAAACACTGAACAACTTCAGTTTCAATAAATGAGTCAAATAAATATACACTGGGAGTCCTGAGTGTTAAGTAATCAGGTAATGAAAAATGAGGGAAAGCCCTAAAGAGCATGTCTTATGTGTCAAACATAAAATTTATATATTTGCTACAGCAGCTCTTTGAAGTATATCATCATTCCACTATACATATACATAAATTGAAGTTCAGAAATTATAAATGTCCAAGATTATACAGCCAGTGAGTTACACATTCAGGATTTGAAGCTCATCCAGTTTAAACTTAAAAGCGAAGTCTCTAGAATCCAGATAGTGGAGGAGCTGGCACTTAAGCTGGTCTTGCCTGGTGGATGTGCGTTGATGAGGAAAGGATGGGAGGGAAAAAAACCAAAGAAGAGAAAAGGCAGAAAAACATAACGTGGGAAGTGTAATGAGATCAACGTGATTAGAACAGATAACTTGAATATATGGCAGTAGTTGGCAAGGCTAGAACTCACACTGGATGATTTTAAGTCAGTGGTTCTAAATTGTCTCTTAGATACTGGAGAATCAATAAAAGCAGACAGGGAAGTGGCAAAGTGAACACAAAGTGTTAGAGAGGTTTGCCAGCTTGTGTTATGTAGGGTTTAGTGGAATACTAGGGTGTGTAAGGTGACATGCAGGGAGAAGCTGAAACACCAAGACCAAGGGGCTCATTTGTCCATCTGTGAATGAAGACTCCTTTAAAGCATCAATAAAAAAGCCATTTAAATCAGGTGGATCAAACTGCCTATAATAGGAAGTTCTTGATTTCTGTCTCCTGTAACTCCTCAAAAAATGAAAATAGAAACTGATTCCTCCAACCTGATGGTGTGTTTTTACAGAATGAATCTCCACAAATGGAACCACTCTCTATCTGGTTCCTCAAGCTGAAAACTTAGGCATCTTTCTGGACTCCATTTCTCTCACATCCTATATCCAATTTATAAGATAACCCTGTTAACTCGGCCTTCAAATTCAATCCTGGCCATTCTTGCCTATGGTGGCTGCTACTCTAGTCTTGGTCACCAGCTTCTCTCCTTCTTGCCACCTTTTCCCCAATACTATCTACTCTCAGCAATACAACCACCACTCAGGTAATACAATTGTCAAGGTGGAAATACTCCAGTGGCTTCCATCACAAATCCTTAGCCCCGGCCACCAGTCCTTCAGGATCTGGCTTCCACCTGTGCATCTGCTTCATCACCCACTCCTGATTCCCTGGCAGCTCTGCTGCAGCCACACTGGTCCTGTTATCACAGAGACATGCCAAACACACCCCATACTCAGGATCTTTTAACAGGGTTAAAATACAGCTCTGCCTAAATACAGCTCCCAGAAATTCACACTTCTCCTTATCTTAATTTGTTTGGGTTTCTGAATGTAGAAAACATTCAACTATTTGTGGTTCACTTACCAAAGCATCATCTCCACACACCCCTACACCCACACCTTCACACTTCTCTTCACCTTGACTTACTTTCATCAGAGCTCTAATCACTATTAAATTTTGTAATTATATATTTGTCTACTTTTCTTCCATAAGTTATCTTTTTTTATAGTACTGGGTATTGAACCCAGGTGTGCTCTAACATTGGGTTACATCCCCAACCCTTTACATTTTGAGACAGGTTTTCACCAAGTTACCTAGGTTGACCCCAAACCTATGATCCTCCCACCTCTTTTTATAAGTCACTGGGACTACAGGTATGTACCACAGTGCTCAGGTGCCTTGTGCTATCTCTAAAGCTGCATCCATGCCTGGAATAACATAGCTGTAAAATATATTTATTCAACAATAATTTGATGAATGTGAAGATAAGTTAATAAATAGACATTATACAGAAATAAAGTGGCATACATATGTAACAAGCTTTTTTACCTATGAAGAATATTTTTTATATACATGACTATAGTATATACAGTGACATACTTATAAATGCTTAGAGTGTACCTTGCTTTAACTCAGTTCCAGCATCTCCCCTTCTCCTCCCTTCCTATCATCTCTTGTTATTTTTAGATAATTCACCAAGTGGAAGATGGCAAAGATTTCCTCAATAAGACTCCAAAAGCAAAAGAATTAAAGTCAAGAATTAATGAGTGGGATGCCATTAAATTTTAAAGCTTTTGCTCAGCCAAGGAATTAATTAAAACAGTCAAGGTATAACCTACAGAATGGGAGAAAATCATGGTCTGTGATCGCTCTGACAGGGGACTAACAATAATTTACAAAGAACTCAAAATACTCAATAACAAAACTGCAAATAATACAATCAATAAATGGGCCAAAGAACTAAATAGAAACTTCTCAACAGAGGAAATTGAGCAAGCAAATGAATACATGAGAAAGTGTTCTAAATCCCTGGTAATCAGAGAAATGCAAATCTAAACTATCTTAAGATTTCACCTCACCCTAGTCAGACTAGTAAAAATAAAGAATACAAACAATAGATGCTGGAGGGGTTGTGGGGAGATAGGAACACTAGCACACTGTTGGTAGAAGTGGAGACTGCTCCAGCCACTCCGGAAAACAGTGTGGAGATGCCTCAAAAAATTAGGCTTGAATGTAACAAGGTTTTTAAAGCCCACTTAGGTTTATTTTGAAACACAGCTTCTTTCCAATTACCCATATTTTCAATCATCCAAGAACACCTTGTAAAGTCTAATGATTTAATTTTCTTGCCACAGAGTTGCAAGTAACCCAGTTCTTTTTATAATTACCTTTGTATTTACTTTTTAGTCAAGGCATTTTTTTGGTAATTTGTGATAATTCTGTGTCATTTAGGACATTCATAATTTTAGGCTAACATCACCTCAATTTAGTTTTAAAGCATGTTGATCCAAAATGTTATTTTGTAATAAGCATATTATTCAGTTTGGAGTGGTAGGAAGCAAACTGATTACATTAAAAATGGTAAAGGGATAGACTCAAGTATTTATCTAATCAGCCTTATGTAAGAGATTATACATGATAGCCAAATAATAAATCAAGGAAAAGCAGATTCTTTAAAAAATTAATCCACCTGATTAATAAAAATAAATTATCAGTTTATATTCACTAATTGAAATCCCTGATGAACTAATGAATCCACCTGTTGAGCATGAACATGTAAAAACATCATAAAAGGCATGCAGACTTTGCAAGTTTTGCAACAAAAACAATGGACATCCATAGTTTTACCAAAGAGAGAGAACAGAGTCTATCCAAGCCTTTGCATCCAGTTGTCAACTCCCCAGGAACACAGAAGACAAAGGAACAAGTCAAAAGGCACCATGGATGTGCCCTCTACCAAGTACAGACAGGGACACTATGAATCAAATTCCCTTTGTTCTTCAAACAACAAATTGGAAGAAAAACAGTTGGCAGGGAAAACTTGTAGATTAAGAGACTTAAAAGATAAAACAGTTGTTTTCTGAGCAAGAGTAAGAAGTGTCAAGAGATATGTATTTGGGTGATAGAACAGTAAAGAAATGCACAGAAATCATAACAATAGAAGTCATAGCCATGGCTACTTTGGAGAAGAGAGAGGAATTGTAACTGGGATCAGGTGTGTGGAGAAGCTTGGTGCTGGACAACTGAATATTCATGGGCAAAAGAATGACATTGGACTCTGCCTCATTTTCTAATCAAAAATTAACTCAAAATGGACCAATGACTGAAATATGAGATTTACAATCAGAAAAAAATCTTGGAAGAAAACAAAGAAAAATCTCCATAAAATTGCATTAAGCAATGAATTCATAGATAGAACACCTAAAACCTGAGCAACAACAAAAATAGATAAATAAGGTTTCATCTTATTTAAAAACTTTGGGACATCAAAGATATTACCAAGAAAATGAAAAATCACCTACAGAATAGGTGAAAATATTCACAAATCATATTCTAAAGAACCCTTTCAACTAAGCAAAAAGTTCAGTTAAACAATGGGCAAAGGTCTGGACATGGTTTGCACACACCTATAATCCCAGATGTTCAGGAGGCTGATGTAAGATGATCACAAGCCCATGGCCAGCCTGGACAACTTGGCTGAAACTCTGGCTCAAAATAAAAAACAATGAGGGCTAAGGATGGATCAGTGTTAAAAGTTCCCCTAGATTCAATCCCCAGTACCAAAATAAATACAGAAGATTTGAATAAACAATTCTACAAAAGGCCAAGAAGTACAAGAAAAGATATCCATCATGATTACTCATTAGGAAAAAGTAAATGAAAACAATGATATACAATTTCACACCCATTAGAAACGTTATAATAAGTTTATTTTTTTCCCTTTGGTACCAGGCATTGAATCCAGGAAAGCTTCGCCACTGAGCTACATCCCCAGTCCTATTTATTTATTTATTTTTAATTTTAGACTGGATCTCACTAAGTTACTGAGGACCTCACTGGCAAAACATTTTTTAAGAAAGGAAATTAAAAAAATATAGGTGAAGATACAGAAAAATAATGAAACTCACACATTGTTGGTTGGAATATTTAAAAAAAACAAAAATGGATGCTATGAAAAACAATTTGGCAGTTCCTCAAATAGTTAAGTGCTGAATTATGATATAATCTCATAATTCTACTTTTATGTACATATCCAAAAAATTGAAAAACTCAAATATATATTGTGCTTATGCACACATATTCTATACTGCATCAGCACTGTTCGCAATAACTAAAAAGTAGAAGCAACCCAAATGTCCATCAATGAGTGAATGGACAAATTAATTGTAGCTAACTGTACAATGAAATATTGTCATAAAAATAAATGATATATTAATCCATGATACAATTGAGAAATCATGAAAATGTCATGATAAGTGAAAGAGATCAGACGCAAGACATCACCTACTGCATAATTCCATGTATACTGCATGTTCAAAATAGGTATACTTAGAGCAAAAGCAGATTAATGACTGCCAAGAAGAGCAAAATAGCAAAAATCTTCTTACTGGGCAAGAGTAAAATAAAACAGCAAGAAACTTCTTAAGACATTTTAGTTTGGAATGATAGAAATGCTTTAAAACTAATTAAATGCACGACTCAAAGCTAATTACATGAAAATGAAGCTCAGTCGCGGAGCACTCACGTAGCATGCACAAGGCTCTGGGTTCAATCCCCAGCACACCACCAACGCCCACCGAAAACAAAAAACAGGATATGTAGTGGCAATGGTTGCCACTATTGTGAACATACTAAATCCCACCAAACTGTTCACTTCAAAAAGGTTTAATTTGTCATACACATTAAGTTATTCAAAAAAGATAACCTACAAGCACACATACACTTCTTCATAAACTCTGTAGGCCAGAGTAATGTAAAGATATGGGTTTTGTTGAGGTGAGCAATGAGGAGATGCTAATTATGAAGTTGTCACTTCAGACAAATATCAGACCACTTGCCTGGCTCAGTCACTATGTTAATTATTTTATAAAATAAAAAGTTACCATTTTCCCCCCACATATCAAATTCATTCTAACACATTTACTCTGGCTTAGTGACAACCCGCTTAAACATGTGTTTCTTGTATATTGCAGACATACTTGGCAAGTGCAAGACAAAATTGATGCAAACAATGTGGCTTACACAACTGGGAAACTCAGCTTTCACACCGATTATCCAGCCCTCCATCATCCACCTGGGGTAAGGTGAGCTTCAGCATACTTTCCGCAAGGCAGGCCACAGACCAATATCCTTCCATGTTTTGAATCTGTAAGATTATATGCTTTACCAGCTAAATTGTCTTATGTAAATCATCTTTCTCCAAACACAATCCAAACTCACAAAAGTCTCTGTGCCTAAATTCTAAATATCCTCACATTCCTAAGGAATACTACACTTTCATGCATCTTCTAAAAATACTTATTTGTTCCTCTTGGAAGTGAAGCACTTTTTGCTTTGGCAAAACAGATTTTAAGACAGCAGTACATCCTGAGGTTTTTTTGCACATATAACCCTCCTAAGAGAGTTAAAAGAGAATGAAATCAGGGAACACAAGATGGGGTTCTCTCACAGTTAATATGGCCATCATTTGTTTCAGCTATTGCTATATGAAAACCCACTCCCTAACTTACTGGCTCAAAAGAACACTCATGCTTAGCCCAAGTTCTAACTGTTCAGGCTGTGCTCTACTAGAAAGTTCTTGCTTGCAAACGTAAAACTACACTCAGCTGCAGAGTTGGCAAAGGGCTGGTTCACTTTATCTGGGATGGCTTCTCTGCTCCACTTGGTCTAGCATTCACCAATAGACTCGCCCAGGCTTCTGCACATGGTAACTGGCAGAATTTTCAGAGAGGGAGCTAAAGTTATACAAGGGTTCCTAGAGCCCAGGCTAGTATCCATACGGTGTCTCTTCTGCAGTGTTATTGATTTAAGCAAGTCACAAGTCTTGCCCACAAGCAAGAAATTAGGAAGTAGCCAACTCCAAGAAGACACTGTGAACATGCATTATAACAGGATGCAAAGACAAGCAACAGAATAATCATGCTATATTTGGAAACCATCTCCTATCCCATCAATCAAATTCCTTGTCAAAGAAGGAATTGCTCCATGTGAAGCCACAAATGTCCCAGGAGTATATCTGAATGGACACTCTTCCTCTACCTCTTTACAAAATTATCATTTTAGTAGACCAAAAACATTTTGCAAAACACCATTTTACTAAACCAAAAAACAAATGGTCAGGAGAGTATTTAAAAACAAATGTTGTATCTCTATTTTTAAAGCTGAATTGGATTAAGTGAAATAACCACACCAAAATCTATATTTTTTGAAGGTAGATGAAAATCTGGAAAATTCTCAAGTTAATGAAGGAAAAAATGGACCAAAATCAAAATTAATTCATTTCTTTTTCTTCTTGACTGAACATATTTTCTCTGTGCCCTGGTCATTACCCATTGTTCTTGCCAGTATTAGCTAAGCTAGTATAGAATTTTACTGCACATGTTTTAAATTATTTTGTTGATTGTTTAAAAAAAACCACATGATTTCACTGAACTAAATGATGACAGAAAAAATGACCCCTATAGTCACCTTTCTTGAGAAGGAGTTGGGGGAGGAAACACAGCAATGTGATTTATTTAAATGTGTTCCCAAATTTTTCTGAAACTCTGTCATTAAAAACCAAACTAATTAGCTCAACTCACCTGCCAAAGATTGGACAGAGATTGGATAGAATAAAACTTGAAGAATGGGACTAGAGAACTAAAGGTTCTATTGGAATTCTTAAATTATCTTCTGTCTTTTATGACTTCAAGTTTTGTTTCTAGGTTAACATTGAAAGCCTAAGAAGTGATTAAATGACTTCATAAATATTCCTGATGCATAACAGAATGCTTGACATTTTCATAGCAATTTATGCTTTTTCAAAGTAGTTTTACTTGTCTTCCTTTATACGATCACTCTTAACATTCCTTTAAGGTAGACACAATTGATTTTAACTTTTATGTAAGATGAGAAAATGATGTATGAAGTTAAAAACTTTTATAGGGTGATTAATGGGGAATTTGAACTTGATCCTAGACTTCCATCTAGTTTGTCATCACAAAATGCTCCTGAGTTGGAATTTCTAATTATCATAATTTATATAATGTAATAGGTTTTACATATGCATATGTATATATATAGAGGGGGGCTTTACAAACTCTTCAAAGACAGGAAATGAATCTTATACTTCTATCACAAAACTTAAGACAGCACATTGAACACAATAGAGACCACAGATACACTATAAATAAGCAAAATACAAGAAAGTTCTACCTGTCTCTATCAGCAAATGAAATATCCACAGATAAATGCCTAGACAGATTTTTACTGTAATTTTTTATTTCAGAATTAAACCCAGGTGCGCTCTACCACTATGCTGTTTTCCCAGCTCTTCTTATTTATTTTGAGACTGAGTCTTGCTAATTTGCCCAGGATGCTCTCAAACTTGTGATTCCAATAAAAGAATAAAATATGGATACCTGTTTGTACTATTGTTCAAGTTTACATTTTGAATGATTCAGAGATTTATTTTTTATCAATGACCTTTTCCAATAACAACTACAAGAGGAAGGAGGGGGAGGGACAAGGGTGGATTATTTGGGGGGGCTCTTGGGGTAAATCTGATTTTCAGAATTTATATTATATTTCATTAGAAGCTTGTTTGATTGTTCAACAAATAAATTTCTGAATAAAAATTTTTAAAAAGTTACTTTAATTACAGATGAAATGATCTGGATACTGAGTTACCCACTGAGCATTCAGTTTGATCAACTTGGATTCTATGGGGTGGGAATACGGAGACACATCTTTAATGAAACACAAACATTACTTGGCTCACTATCTTTCTCTAGGCCAAAAGTCACATGCTACCATCAAGAAACACTTTAAAAGAAAATATTATTTTATTCTGAATGACTCACATGAGATAAAATTTGGTCTTATACATGGGCATATATTTACCTTTTGAATTAGTGATGAAGGTGTCAACCTCCATCCTTGTTTTCCTTTCATAAGATTGTGTTAAAAACGTAACAACACGAAAGATGGTATTACTTGGCCTTGCCATATGTGAAAGACATCAGCTGACCATTTTAAAAACTGAGATTTGAAATATGCTGTGAATTCAATGTGATAAAATTGAAAAGGATCTCAAGAACACTCTAATTCTCCCAAAGGCAAAGTTGAACTATTGCTTTGCCATTGGGAGTTTGGTTGACTTCACCATTTCCTTTTCTTTTTCATCACTCTGCGTTATCCCTCATGACCCTTGTGAGATGATTTTCTAAAGGGACTTAATCAGCTTATGCACAAATTTTTCAAGCATAAAAAAATGGCATCAGTTTAAGAATTGAACATTATTAATTTAGACCAGTTACCTTCCAACATCATTAGATAAGAAGGGACACTCTAAATTGACAAAGTACACTCACATATATTCAGCA
This sequence comes from Aplodontia rufa, assembly GCA_004027875.1. Lineage (NCBI taxonomy): Eukaryota > Metazoa > Chordata > Mammalia > Rodentia > Aplodontiidae > Aplodontia > Aplodontia rufa. Next base: position 19,857 of record PVKS010024850.1, on the reverse strand, counting down.
TACAATACTGAAATACTAAGAGTACTGAAAAGGGATTTCTTCCTTTGTGGGAAAAGGACTTGTTGTCTACAGGTTTTTGGCAGATAGGCCAAAGTTTGGATACCAGCTTTTCCACATATTGGCTGAATTCTAATTAGCTGGCAGTTTTTTTCAGAAATTTATTTGTTGAACAATTGAACAAGCTTTGATTGAAATAATATAATATATATAAATCCTGACAATTAGATTTACTCCCAAGAGCCCCCCCCAATTACATACCCTTATCCTTCCTGACCCCTCCTTCCCAATACATCTCTACAAATGCCTTAGGCTGTATGGCATTACACCTTATCCCGATTTAAAACATGATAATAGACCTCCTTTCTCAATGCCCAGGGTCTAGCTCCAACTTCCACAGATGAGTGAAGACATTTGACCCTTGGTTCTCTGGGTTATGCATATTTCACACAGCATAATTTCTTCCATAGCCATCCATTTACCTTCAAAGGTTGCAATATCATTGTTTCTAATTGCTGAGTAAAACTCCATGGTATATATGTACCACAGTTTTTGGATCCATTCATCCAGTGAGGGACATCTGGGTTGTTTCCATAATTTTAGCTAGCAGTTTTGACAACTCTGTCTCAGTCTCTCCACTTGCAAAATGAAAATAAAAGTATCAAATTCATGGATAGTACTATACATGACACAATTACAATTTGAGAATGAGTTTTATATAAAATTATAAAAATTGAGAAATCCTGTGCATTGTTTTTGGAGGCAGGATTTATGTTCTAGATCAGCACTATCCAATATGGTACTCACTAGGGACAAGTGACTATTTACACTTTAGTTAAAATTAAATAAAATTTAAAATTCAACTCCTCGGTCACACTAACTACATTTCAAGCACACGATAGCCAGATGAAGTTAGCTTTATTCAACAGCAAATAAGAACATTCCATTACTACAAACGTTCAGATGAATCATTATTCTAGGCCATCTGTGGAGCAAACCAAGCTAAACGAATATTTTTTTTCACTAATATTGGTATCTTCCTAAATCTGGTTATTTGATCATATTTGTCTCTTCATTCTATAAGAATTCAATCAGAAAATGTTTTTTTTTTAATTTATTTCACCCAGTGAGAGTGAAGTTTTCGAAATTCAATGCAGTTAATCTCTTCAAACAGAAAACCAGGGTCTAAATTTAGATACTTAAAAATCACCCAGCCATGCTGAGTTACTGAAAGGAGTCCCAAAACCAATGAAAAACTCCGCTCAAAAGAATTTTTAAATTTTTACTATGATTTGCTTTTCAAAATGAAATTTTAAGCATTTTCCCAAAAAAATCTTCATAAAAATTAACACTTAATAGCATTGCTTTTTCATTCTCAGTGTTCTGAACCTTATCCATCCCTCAGTCGCATTCCACCTGACTCCTTTCCTACCCTTATAGCTGGATATTTCCTTAGACTCTCAAGTAGCTGCTATCTGACCTATTTCCTACTCAAAAATAATTTATTTACTGTACCACCCACCACTGGGCTAATATTTTTCAAGTCATTTCTGACTATATCACTTCCATATTCAATAACTCCCAACAAAAGAGTATACATCTTTCATCTGACAATTAAGACTTTCCATGAAACCCCAATTACTATTCCAGCCTAATCTTTTTCCACAGCCAACTGTTACCCAATGAACTGTGCATTTTTTCACACCCATCAGCACTATCACTGTTTGCACTCTTAGTCTAGTCTACACATCCCAAATCTCACCCATCATCCTTTGCCCAGCTTAAACACCACCTCCTCTGTTGGCCTTTCCTACCTACTTCACCACCAAGAGCGGACTCGCCTCAGCCACTTTGACTTATGCCTTTTACTTACTAGTGAACATTAATTATGCCTCTGTCCATGTCTTTAACTATAAGCAGCTTGTACTATACAATATTAATTATAAGCAACTTTTCCCCCAACCCCTTTCTCTGCTGACATAAAAGCACAGATTTTTTTCAAGTTTGTTGATTTTGACAGATGCATATTTTTTAAAAAGAGAAAGAGAGAATCAACTTTATTCAGTTTTTCATGTGGCCTTCCTTGCTCATACTCTTGGTTGGATATATATGGTACTGGGGTTCGAACCCGTATCCTTGTGCATGCCAGGAAAGTGCTGTAACCATCGAGCCACCACTCCAGCCCTATGCATATCTTTTTGAATCTTTAACATGATGTCAAAGATAGTAAATGCTATTATTTTAAACTGTATTTCTCCATTTCTTCTTATAGGTCCAGCTTCTGCACTGCATAAAGCAAACAGTCACAGGGGGCGATTCAGAAATTGTAGATGGGTTTAATGTGTGCCAAAAGCTCAAGGAAAAAAATCCTCGGGCATTCCAGATTTTGTCCTCCACCTTTGTGGACTTTACAGACATCGGAGTGGATTACTGTGATTTCTCTGTACAATCTAAACACAAAATTATAGAGTGAGTACAATTTATAATCTTATTGCAATAAAATAATTGATGGCAAAATTTCCATTAACCTAAAGCTTAAACAGTAGGCAGCTTTGATGAACTCCAAAACTACTTTCTGTTTAATCTATCTTTCAAGCCTTTTCACCATTAACTAAAATGTTTTCAAATTGCATTAATTAATATTAAATGAAAAGACTTTGTGTGCACTTAATTTAGTCAATGTGTCAATGTGATTGTACTAGTCAGAAACCTTTTAGCCGGAAGTGAAAGAACATGGCTCTAAACAGGTTGAGCCAAGAGTTACAGGCTGTCATCTGGAATTGCTTGCTCTCTTGCGTGCTTTCTCTCTATCTCACTCTCACTCTCTCCCTCTCCCCCTCTCTTCCTCTCTCTCTCCCATTAGCTTTGCCAACTTCAGTGTTGACTTCCTTTTTAAAGATGATGCTCAGACCCTCCAAGAGTTCATTGTCTTTAGAACTGACAATGACAGCATGAGAAGAGCACTTCTCTACAACTGCGACTAAGCCAGATGACTCCTTGTCTAGCTTGTGTCTGTCTCTCCTTGACGCTACACTGTGGCCAGTGGTTGGAGAATTCTAGTTGGCCATTCCTGGACCACATGCTTGTCTCTGCAACAGGGTCAGCCTCCTTTGAACAGCATGGACTGAGAATGAAACAGATTTTTCCCTCAACAAATACAAAGTCAACAAAGATCATACACTCACTATATAAAATATCTCTGTTCCTTTTTACTTTTAAAATTATTTTATCATGGGACTGGAGCAGCGGCTCAGTGGTTACAGCGCTTGCCTGGCATGCACAAGAACACAGGTTCAAACCCCAGCACCATGTACACAACAGAGTGTCAAAGCAATGAAAACCACGTGAAAAACTAAATAAAATTTGATTCTGTTTCTCACTCTCTTTCTCTCACTGTCCCTCTCTTAAAAAAAAAAAAATCATAATTTTTCCACATACCCACTAAGGCCATATTTTATCCTTTCATTTGAGAATTATCTTAGATTGTGTTTCTGGACATTGCATATTTAATTACACCTCAGTTAATTTGGGGGTACTGAGTTTGTGTTCTTCTCTTGAGAGAAATTGCCAAATAGTATGGAAATAAATTCGTTTAGTAGATAATCAAATATGAAGCACATAGTTCCACAATCTTAGGTGTACATACAGCCTTCAGTAATAAATGAACAAATACTTACTGAGGTCAGACATTCTTCTTAGTACATGGGATGCACCAATGGGCAAAACAAAGATCCCTGCTCTTGCTCAACAGGCGTTCCATTGGGGAAGGGGAGAATTTAAAATTTTTAAACAAATAAGCAAATCATAATGAATGCTAAAAATTGTTACAGGCTTAAGAAGAAAAAAAAAGAAGAAAAGTGGGACATGATAAAGGGAATGTGAAGGATCAAAGAGTTAACAAGAATGGAATATTCATCATTAGTTTGTTGAGGGAAAGTTTTACTGAGTAAGATTTGAGCAGAGACTTAGGGAGTTTTCCAGAAAATGCTAGAGCAAAGGTCCTAAGAAAGCTCCAAGAACAAGTCTAGGGAGTTCAAGAAACAGCCAGAGTGAAAGGAAGGAAGTGTTGGGAAAGGAGGTCAGGTGGGATCAGCTCAGGCAGCAGAGTACTGTTAGTAACAATAAACACCTAGGGGTTTTTTGTTTGTTTGTTTGTTTGTTTAGTGAGGGACAGTAAGAGAGAGAGAAAAAAAATCAATTTCATTTAGATTTTCATGTGGCTTTCATTGCTCCAAAACTTCGTTGTGTATGTGGTGGTGGGGTTCAAACCCACATCCTTGCACATGCCAGGTAAGCACCTTAACCACTGAGCCACCACTCCAGCCCAACACCTAGGCTTTTATTCTGAGTGAAGTTGGGAGCTGACATAAGATTTTGACCAAAGAAGAGACATTTATATTTTATATAAATTTTAGTTATGTTTTAAATGGATGCTTCTGGCAGCTGAATTAAATATAGTATAAAAGAGCAGAGATGGGAGCAAGAAAACCAGGCAGGAAGCTACTGCAGGACCCCCTGCTAGAGGTGTCAGCACTCTGAACATGAGTGGCCCAAGTCATAGTAGTAGCATTGTGGAAAAGGGCCATTTTTTAACTATATTTTTCTGGGAGAAACAGATCATTTTCCTAATAGTTTCAATGAGAAGTGTGAAGAAAAGATAACCCCTAGGAATATATTCTAGATAAAATAAATCTAAGGGAGGCTGGAGTGGTGGCTCAGCAGTTTCGGGGCTTGCCTGGCAAGCACGAGGACCCGGGTTCAAACCCCAGCACCACGTAAACAACTAAGTGTTGGAGCAACTAAGGCCATGTGAAAACCTAAATAAAGTTGTTTCTCTGTCTCTCTTCCTGTCCCTCTCTCTTAAAATAAATAAATAAATAAATAAATAAATCTATCTGAGGTATTCTCTGAGAACTCAGTCACCAAGGTGAGAAAGAGAAGAAATAACTAAGGCTTCTAAGTTATAACAGACCAGTTTTAATTATCTAAACATTACCTTTCAAAATGATAAATGTTTGAAGACATGGATAACTTTAATCTGATTTACATATTACACATGTATATACATGTACCAAAACATCATGTTACAGGGCTGGAGTGGTGGCTCAGGGGTTTTGATGCTTGCCTTGCATGTGCAGGGATGCAGGTTCAAACCCCAGCACCAGGTACACAACGAAGTATCTAAGCAACAGAGGCCAAATGAAAAACTGAATAAAATTGATTCTTTCTCTCTCTCCGTTTCACTGTCCCTCTCTCCTCAAAAAAAAAAAAAAATCCCTCAATTTACCCTATTAATATGTGTAATTTTTATATTTTTATGTATTAGTTGAAATAAATTTAAATTGTAAAAATCCATGACAAGTATAAAATTTGTTGAGATATGACTGTAGATTCTGCAAGATAAGTGAACAGAAGCAAGAAACAGCTATCGAGTGAGATTAACTGAATGTCCACTATCTGAATCATGACTTGGCTTTGATATTTTTGCTAATACAATCCAAAATTTGGCTGTTTGCAAGGTCTCAGGGATATCCCTGGAGAAAAATCAAGTGTTTAACATTAGTCCATTTAAAACTAAATTTTTAACATGAGAGGAAACAAGGAAGGGTTTCAGTTAATGGGGGTTTCTGTCTCCTGAGTGTTTGGGTTAATTTAATTTTCCTTGTGGTTAAACTTCGAGATTCTTTTGAAATTTTTCTTTCCTTCCTAGTACAAAAGTGTCCTTAGGCTGCTAACAGAATAAGTAACAATGAAATACCATAAAAAGTAAACTAATGAAGAAACCAATACAAAAATAATAATGGAATTAATTGATCCTATTGATTGCAAGTTCAGTCATGTGAATACAAGTGTTTTCCTTGCTGGCTGTATGATCTCTTATTCAATGACTTGCCTGTGCTGTTTCTCTTCCAAAAAATAAAAATAGAAACTAATACCTGCCACTTGCAATTAAAGTAGGAAGTACAGAGCCAGTGTATGAAAGCCCCATAATGCCTGGCATAGAAAATGCAGAGTAAATTTTAGTTTGCTGTAATTTTTGTAGACTCCAATCATTTACTGGTAATTGTTTTCTATTTTAGCTCCAACTTTCTAGAAACCAAAAAAAGAACATACTCGGTTAAAAGATTCAGGTTGCTTCTGAAGTCTGAAATAACTTTTTCCTGCAGATCCCCTCGTAAAAATGTGGTACTGGAGATAATACCACAGTGGCATCCCCCCAACAAAAGCAAGTCCCATAAAGCATCCCATCTCCCAAGGAGACTAGTGAGAAATATTCACAGCAGCAACTGCGACTAGGAAGATGATCTACGGCCCGTTCGCCAGGTTCTTGTTGGCATCACTGATGATGTTTTGCTTTGCCTGGTTCGCTATCATCCTGTTGCTGATTTATTTTTAAATATTGGTCCTTTGTGCACAGTCAAACATATAGGTAGTCATTCCCATCTTTTATGGCTATTTACCCTTCCGTAGCATGAAAACTTGCATTAGACTTTTGCTTTCATTTTGTTGTTCTGTTCAGGGATTCCCTCCTTGCTAAGATCCAATTTTGCATTTTAGGTGGGTCTTTAAGGTTTTAGCCACCCACCTCCTCTGACTCAGGAATCCTCAGAATAATGTCTTCTCTTCCTTAGTCAAGTTCATCCTTCCTCCTGCATCCTGACATTGATAATGTTTCACTCTCTAGGTGCTCAGTCAGCTAAGTGCAGCCCAGACCTAAGTACAAGGCACTAAGCCCTAGCACATGTGGTGATCACTTAGGTCTGACCCGCCAGGTATAGGCTCCACTCAGCTCCTGACTCCCATTACCCTGAATTCGATGCCTGGGGACACTTCTCCTGGGAGTAATCCTAGGCAATATGTCACAATCTCTGACTACTTTCCTGTTTTCATTTATACCTCCTGTTTCTACCTTAAAAAAAAAAAAAAGGTAAAGTGGGCAGTTAGTTGGCACTTTAGGATTGGCTGAAAGTCTGCCCTCCCAATAAACTAAAAACAACAAAGAAAATTAAGAAAAAAATTTCCTCCTTTTGCCTTTGCATGCAGGTGATATCCATATCTTGCTAGTTATAACTAGCATAGATCAAATCCAAGAAAGGTTGCTATCTTTTCTTTTTCTCTTAAAAAAAAAAAAAGACAGTGAGAGAGAGATACAGAGATAGAGAGAATTTTTATTGAGTTTTTCACATGGCTTTTGTTGCTCCGACACTTAGTTGTGTATGTGGGTGCTGGGGTTTGAACCCGTGTTCTTGTGCATGCAAGCAAGCACTGTAACCGCCAAGCCACCGCTCCAGCCCCTGCTATCTTTTCTTACATTGAAAGTTGTAGTATCTTTCTTTGTGTATATACACACACATACATACATACATACATACACACACATACCCCCCACAGCTTTTGGATCCATTCTTTTAAAGAATAAAACTTTCTTCCTACACTACTTCCCCAATAAAACAATGCTTCGGACCCCATTTGATAAAATACAAAAAGTAACTGACCTATAAACTTGTTGCATGAGATTTTAATATGTAAAGCCTGTTTTACAGAACGACAAATAAATTTCACTGATCATAACAAAATGTTGACTTGAATCCCTCAGTAACATTTATTTTAGCCTTAGTTGAATCCCCTTACCACTTCTATGGTAAGATCTCATAAAAGACTCACCAAGGGGCTGGAGCGGTGGCTCGGCGGTTTTGGCACTTGCCTGGCAAGCACAAGGACCCGGATTCAAACCCCAGCACCACGTACACAACTGAGTGTTGGAGCAACTAAAGCCATGTGAAAACCTAAATAAAGTTGTTTCTCTCTTTCTCTGTCTCTCACTGCCCCTCTTTCTTTGAAAAAAATAATTGATTCTCTCTATATATCCTTTAAAAAAAAACTCAAATAAATGAAAGAAAAAGATAAAGAAATACATTGTATACCACAGGCACAATGTTGTACAAGCATTTGGATCATTTAATATTATATTTCAGAAATATCTTACAAGAGGAATTGACCCTTGCTGATGTTAATAGATGTGCCATGAATTTTACGTTAACTTTCCCTCGTACGCAGGTTAGATGACAAAGGCCAAGTGGTCCGCATCAACTTCAACAATGCAACTAGAGACACACTATTTGATGTCCCTGTTGAAAAAGTTCAGCCTTTCTATGCTGCTCTAAAGGAGCTTGTTGACCTCATGAACAGCAAAGAGTACAAGTTTACCTTCAAGATGAAACCAGGTCAGTGAAGACATTTTTGCAAACAAGTGAAAAGTTGGATTTTTTCCACCTTTACCCATCTAGAATTGATATCCAGAATAGTTTCACAACAGCCTTGGTGAGCAGCTTACCTGCTTAACCAAGTGAACTGCTACCACACTTTAGCCTTTATTTCTTTTTCTTCTTTTTGAAGCCAGGGGCACTTAACCACTGAGCCACATCCCCAGACCTTTTTTAATATTATTTTTGGAAACAGGGTATTGCTGTGTTGCTTAGGGCCTAAGTTACTGAGGCTGGCTTTGAACTTGCAATCCTCCTACCTCAGCCTCCTAAGCCACCAGGATTACAGATGTGCCCCACTGCACCCAGTTAGTTTTCTTTTTATTTTTAATTGACAAAATTATGTGCATTTATCGTATACAACATGTTGTTTTGAAACATGTATAAAGTTTAGGCTGAATCGACCTAGTTAATATGAACTACCTCACATATTTATGATTTTTTACAGTGGGAGCACATAAAATCTACTTTCTTGGCCCTTTCAAGAGCACAATGCATTGTTATTAAATATAGATACCATGTTGTACAATGTATGTCTTGAACTTGAGGTTTTTGTTATCTTTAGTAAAAGGCATACTTTCTTTCTGCTGTTAATTTGGCCAAATGGAATATTTATTTTACTTGTAATTGTTTTTATTTCCTTTTTCCTTTTTCTTATTTTTCTCAAGATCGTGTCTTACTCTACGTCCCAGACAGGTCTGAAACTCCTGAGTTCAAGTGACTCTCCCATCTCAGCTTCAAGTAGCTGAGACTACAGGAGTGCACCATCATGAGTGGTGGAAATTATTTTTAGAATTGAACTTGGCATAATAAAGTAATACTAGAAAGCAACATAAACCCATTGCCACGCAGACCCAGCAGATTGAACTGAAGCAGCAGTGTGTTGCCTGTTATATTCGCTAGCTTTATAAATCATTTAAACACACGTTATTCATTTTGGAAAACAATCTTTCATTTAGGTGATGTGATTACTTTTGATAACTGGCGCTTACTTCACGGCCGTCGTAGCTATGAAGCAGGAACTGAGATATCCCGCCATCTGGAGGGAGCCTATGCGGACTGGGATGTGGTGATGTCAAGGCTTCGCATCTTAAGACGGAGCGTCGAGAATGGGAACTGAATTTTCTGTCTACGACTTTTAATAAGAGTCTAATAAGTGCATTTGTAAGATATGCCATGTTTGTTCAAAGATCATGATCTGTATCATTTAAATATCAGTTTAACATTAAACATGTAACTGCGCTCATGAGAGTTATCATGCTTGTAATCATACTCGATGTCAACCTATTAGATGGTATAGCAATAGAACCTCTTCTCCAAATAAAACATTCCTTCTGTTCTATTGCATGCATGGGCTCTGATTTCTTTTGCCCGCACAAGATTTCCTCCAGAATGCCTACCAACAGCTTTTGTATCAAAACATTGCTTTAAATACAGTTTTAAAAAAATAGATCTTTCATTTTGATTAAAACTTGTGCTTCAAATAAAATTTCTTAAAACATGTTTTTGCTCTGTTGCCTATGGAGTCTCATTTTTCATACCTCTGTATGACTGTCTTGGGAAAAGGATATTTACAAAGACCTTTTTTATCCACCTTTTATAGAATTCTATTACCCCAATTTCTAGACTTTGCCAACTTGGCAATCTCAACATTATCTTGTAATAACTAAATTTGACAGCAAAACCAAGTATGCCAAATTAAAAAAAATTATCTCCCTAATTTCTCTTACCCTAAATAAAACCCCCCATTGTAAGCATAGGTCAATTCTCATTTCTTGCCTCCCATTAAGAACTGAGAGGAGAAAAAACAAGACACAAGCAGCGCTCCTGAATGGGCACCATCTCTGCTAACCTCTGCTCTCAACGTTCTTCAGGGCCACTGCTTTGCCCTAGTGGTAGAACACAGGTGTTACTGCCAACCATGGAAGTCCCCCTCCTGTTGAGCTCAGTCCCTCACAATAGGACACTCTAATCATTAACATTTGCTGAAATCAGGGTAGTACAAAGATTTTATAGTCCATAGAATTTGGGCCTCACCAACTTCTCTGTTCTAAAAGTCTTAATACCGCCATGACAGGGCACTACCTGTTGCCTCAAGACTGCATGTAAACATTATTTCCATTCATATTTTAATTTTTGCTTCACCCTCACTTCAGTATCCATGGCACTGGGAGTCTGACTCAAGATTGAGCCTATATAACCAGTCCAGACTCCTCCTTATTATAACACTGTCCCTTCCTGGATTTCAATGTCCTTTCCTATTATCTGGTCTTTATTAAGGCCACTGAAGTATGTAACACATAGTTGATTCCTTTGAACTTGAAAAGGAATAGGCTGGATTCTCAATCTCTCCTAAAATGAAAATAGGTGAGTTCAACAGGCAAATGACCTAGTTCTAGAGGGCAGCATTCAATAGCTCAAAACAATTTGCTGGAGTGCCACCATATCCATCTATTCAAAGCAGCTAATGTCCAGACACTTTCCAAATGGCATTACATTTTTATTCATTTAGTGGATATTTATTACACACCTGGCATATGCCACTCCGCTAGAGTAAGGATACAGAAAGTCTTGAAACAAGCCCCACTATAGTCTATCAGATAAGAATGTAGATAATGATGTGCCACATTAACAGGCTGCATCATAGGAAGGCAACCAAGTTAGAATTAGGGGGCTTGGGAAAGCATTAGTCTGAGCTGAATTGTGAGGGCTAGTAATAGTTTTCCATTGAAGAGCATAAGAGACACAGAGAGTTGAGAATGAACACAGGGCATGCGTTGGATTTTAAGTGAGAAAAGCAGACCCCGGCAGCAACATAAATGCTGCCATTGGATGTCTAGGTTCAAATCATAATGATGACCATCATTTAACCATGACTCTTTCCCCCTAAGCCTCACTTCTTTCTACCTACAAATGAGACTAGTAATGGTTCTTATTTCATTACATTTTTTATAAGTTTAAAATAACTTTATCATGTCTGTCAATATAGGAAGGAGTTCAAAGTCTAAGGGTATATTCCTAAAGTATTTTCTAACATTAGATTTCAACATAAAATTTGCATATTTAGTAGAATTTCAAATATATCTTTGAATTTATGAAATATTCTTTGCTTTGAGAGAGCTACAGTTTTCAAAACTTTACAGTTACATTCCTTTTTTAATTAAATTTATTTGTTGAACAATCAAACATGCTTCCAATGAAACAATATATTTATATTCTGAACATTAGATTTACCCCCTAGAGCCCCCCTAATTACCCACCCTTATCCCTCCCTCCCCTCTACCCCTTCCTTCCCAATACATCTCTACAAATGCCTTAGGTTGTATGTCACTACACCTTACCAGGGTTTAATACATAAGAGTTGACTACCTTTCACAATGGTCAGGGTTTAGCTCCAGCCTCCACAGATGAGTGAAGATCATTACATTTTTAAATGAAAGCTTATAAGGTTTATATGAAGCAATGTTTTCCCCAAGTTTCTCAAATGATGAATTACATCCACAATGCTTTTTCTTTTTAAGAAAAGACAGCATCCCAGATCATTCCCTGAAGATTATGATTCAATAAGTCTGGGATGAAGACTAGCAACTGTATTTTTAGAAAGGATCCCAGATGATAGGCATCATTAGTAAAGTTTGGAAAATACTGATACATAATATTAGCATAGTTCCAGCTCAGGGTAAGTTCTCAATAGATGTTAACTATCATTACTTATAATAACAGAAGTTGTAGAGGGAGAGGGTGGATTATATGAGATATATGAGTCTGGAGACAGAGACAGGGTCAAATTATGAAATGTCTAAATGCACATTGCATTACAAAGTTGGTATCTTGAAAGCTAGGAAAAGCCATATAAAAGAACTAAACAGTAAAATGCCTTGGTCAGATATTCATTTTTCAAAGATCCATCTGGCTTCATTGTAGAGGGAATTGTATGTGAGTGAAACTAAAGCCTATAAATCTACTTACAAAATTACTGCAGGAAGCCATATGAAAAATGAAGAATTCCATTAGAAACCTGGGAGGGGGAATACAGGGATACTTAGCTGAATCTAGAAGACTTGACCTACTGAATATAAAGAAGGAGGGAGATGACTAGGGTCTTTTCTCAGGTCTGGTTAGGAGAAATGCATTGTGCAGAGGGAAAGAAGGCACACCAGCAGAATCAAGCTAGTTTAGTGAGAAAACCAATTCATTCCTGAGCAGACTGGGCTTGCTTTGCTCCTGTCCATTTGGCAGTTGGATGTATATGTACTTAGAGCTCCAGACAGAGATTTGAATTAGAAATCCACATTTGGAAAAATGTAAACATTATAGTTGAAATTGTGACTTTTTTCTGGGAGACACAGTGATGTGATGAAAGTCACAGCCATAATAGTTTGATGAAAAACTAATGATATTGGCCTCAATTATGGTATCCATTTTATGCAGAATATAGGCTTATATTTAAAAAAATCAGATAATCCTTTCACATATCGTATTTTGTCTGTAGATGACAATGTTTCAAGCTGCCACTCCACAGCCTTCCTGTTTCCTTCTCTGCTACAAATATTATTTCTGCCCTGGAAAGGACAAAAAGAAGAATTGGAGGCAGTTGCAACAATTTCTAAAGTGTTATATATGACATGACATCTAATGGGCTACAGCAGCTGGTGCTGAATAAAGATGACTAGGTTTCCTGGATGTAACTGTCTTAAGAATTGACTTCCCCCCAAACTCATAATAGACCTGATAAAACTTGGATTAGAATTTTCCCCTATTGGCAGTATAGATGCTACTGCCTTCCATTTCTCTGATTTAACTTGGAGAATACTGGATATAATTGGAATAACTCCACAGTTCATCAGAATGACATGTCACATAGTGTCCTCATGGATCACTATTTCTCTTTCCAGCCAACAATTTAAAAATGAGCAAATGAATATTGGTAGAGGGAATTTAAGAAGAAGAAATTCTGTAGAAAATCTACATAACACTGAAGATAATTTCTCTTCAGAAATTTAAACTCTTATGGAATTTGGACTTCACAGTTTAGTGGATACTTGAGTCTGTACACATTTTTTCAAGTTGTCTGGAATACCCCTCTCTACTACCTTTTAGCCTAAAAACTCTTATTTCTCCTTCAAAATTAAGTTCAAGACTGGGCAACCACATGGTAGAATAAGAGGTTCTTCACTCATATCCTCCTCAATTATGGTCCTAGAAGCAATTAGAAAATCTTCACCTGCCAAACTTAGTCTATAAAGACTTGAAGAAGTGTTTGCTCCTTCAAATGCACACATGCAAGGCTACATATGTCACAAAGAAGGAGGTAAACACACCACCAAAGGAAATTAATAGATTTTCTATAACCTTTCCCAAAGAAATGAAGCCCAATGTGTTAACAGACAGATAATTCAAAATAATCAGCTTAAAGATCAATGAGAAGCAAGACAACAAAATTGATTAGACAAGGGCTATAGTGGAGGCTCAATGATTATGGCTCTTGCCTGGGATGTGCAAGTACATGGGTTCAAACCCCAGCACCATGTACACAACAAAAGCCACATGAAAACTAAATAAAATTAATTCTGCCTTTCTCTCTCTCACTGTCCCTCTCTCTTTAAAAAATAGATTAGACAACTAAAATCAGAAAAACAATATATGAACAAAATAAGAAGTATAATAAATAAGTACAAACAATAAACATACACACACAGAGAAAACTGGAACTCAAGAACAGACTGACAGACTGAAAAAGAATGAAGAAAAGCTAGACAAGTAGATTCAATTATGCAGAAGAAGGAAATCAAAACACTTGATAACAATTCATTTGCAAATAGCTAATTCAAGAAATGAAAAAGTAAGGAAAAGAGGAAGAAAGCATATCTGACCTATCAGACACCATCAAGTAAATGCACAAATGAATTATAGGAGTTCTAGAAGAAGAGAGAAAGCAGCAGAAAGCTTTCTTTAAAAAAAAAATGATGGACACAATTTTTACAAGTCTTGAAAAGGATATGAATATCCAAAGTCACAAAGCCCAAAGCAGGCCAAGCAAGATCAACCCAAAAATCATATTATTTGAGTCACATTATAATCAATTGGCCAAAAGTCAAAGATAAAGAAATTCTTGAAAGCAGCAAGGAAAGAGTGACTTGTGACATACAAAGAAGCCTCACTGAGGCTACTGATGGATTTCTACCAGAAATGTCACTGGCCAAGAGAGATTGAGAGACATATTTAAAGTGCAGGACAAAAAAAAAAAAAAACCTGCCAACTAAGAACACTATGTCTGTCAAATCTATCCTTCAAATACCAAGAGAGATAAAGACTCCCAGACAAGCAAAAGTTGGACATTTATCACACAAGACCGAGAACAAATGACAAAAGGATTTCTTCAAATAGAAATTAAAGGGCATAAAGTAGCAACATAAAAACATAAGAAAATATAAAACTCACTGGTAAAGATAAATATATAGTTAAATTCAGAATACTCCATTACTGTCTGCAGTTGTGCTGTATAAAATGTGTGGTGGAGAAAGTAGAAGGGCGGACTTTTCATACGTAATAGAAGTTATCGGTTTAAAATAGACTGTTGGAAGATCTTTCAGGCAAGTCTCATGAATCACGAAGGCAAAAACCTCTAGAATCAAACCATACTCCTACAAATAAACGTTAAATCACAAAGGAAGATAATAAGAAGGAACGAAAGACACAAAGGAACTATAAGATGGCCAGAAAACAACATGGTAATGGTGGCTGAATAGATTAATAAAAGCTGAATCCAACGGTATATGTTACTTCTAAGAGACTCCCTTCAGCTTTTAAAGCACAGGATGGGGAGCTGGAAATGTGGCTTATGGTGCTTACCTGGCATCTGCAAGAACATGGGTTAGAACCCCAGCACCACGTATACAATGAAGTGTCAGAGCAACAAAACCACATGAAAAACTAAATAAAGTTGATTCTCTCTCTGTCTCTCCAAAAAAGAAAAAAAAAATCACAGGATGGAAGTAAAGGAAGAGAAAATTATATTCTATGCAAATGATAACCAAAATGGAGCAGGGTTGACTTTCCTTAGACAATAGGAAGAAGTTAAACTGTATCTCTTAGCAGATGACTTGTTCTTTTACATCTTTTACACAGAAACCCCTAAATCTTCTACTTAAAAATTATTAGAATTAATAAATCAATTCAACAAATTTAGTGAAATTCCAAGATACCAAGAAAACACAGAGAAAGGATAGCCTCCAGAGTAAAGAATGAATCAGACAGGCAAGATTTTGAAATAATTTGAATAGAAATTTTAAAAACTGATTCATATGCTCATATGATGGAAGAAAGTAGACACCATGCAAGTTCAGATGGATAGCATAAGCAGAAAATTGAAACTCAGAAAAATAAAAAGAATTCTAGAGATCAAAACTATTATAAATGAAATTGCAAAGGCTTTGGATATAGTAGACTAGACATGACTGAGGAAACAATCTCTGAGAGAACATGAAAATAGAAATTCCCAAACTGAAAAATAAAGAGAAAAAAAAGGCAGAAAAAGAAAACAACTGAATACATAAGAACTGTGGGACAACTATAAAAGATATAATACACACATTATAGAAACACCAGCAAAAGAAGAAACAGGAAGAAGCAACATTTGAAGAGATAATGGGTAGTTTACCTTGAACTAATGTTAGACATCAAACCACAGATCCAAGAAGGTCAGAGACACAGCAGGGTAAATGCCAAAATAAAGAACATCAAAAAAAAAAAAAAATCCTGGGCATGCCATGTTTTCAAATTTCAGATAATCAAAGATAAGTTTTATTAGAAACCACAGGAAAAAGTAGCTTATCTACAGTTATCTACAGAGAATCAATAAGAAATACATCATACTTATCATCAGAGACCATACAAGTAAACTTCTAGACCCTGAGAAGTAATTTTTCAAAAGTGAAAAAGAAACCAAAACTTTCTCAAACAAAAATTGAATTTGCTGCCAGTACACCTGCCTTACAAGAAATACATTTTTTTTTTTGCTTCTAGAAAGAGATTTTTTTTAATTTTTATTAAGGAGTTGAGTTATTGTACAATCATAAATGCATACAAAGCATCATGTGTTAGGCCTGTATTCTTAAACCAGAATTACCCCCGTATTGTCCACCTCCAAGTCTCTTAACCCTTCTACATTTCACCCCTAAAGCAAAATAAATGCTTAGACTGTGACAAGAAATATTAAAAGAAGTTCTTTAGAGAGAAGCAAGTTGATATATGTCAGAAACTCAGATCCACATAAAGAAGAGAAGAGCATCAAAGAAGGAATAAGTAAAGGTAAAAGAAAATGCCACATTACCTTAAACTAAATGGTCGCATTCTCAAATATTTGATTACATTAATCCATCAATATCTCTGATAAGAATGAATGTTGTATCTTCTTCTTTTAGTTGAAACAAGATAATTTGATCAAATCATGAGACTTCTTGGTTTCATTTCATCTTAATAGTAGCCAACTGAGTATTTTAACCCTGATTATTTTCCATACTAGTAACACTGATACAAGGCTACCATATATCCTGGCAATATTTGACTCAAGTTATTATCAAACCAAAGGATCTTGCTCTCTCTTTCATGGAATTCTAAGCTCAGGGGTACGACTTTAGGAAGTTCGTAAGTACCCTGAAATTATATATAGCAGTACCATGTGTTTGAGCATAAGTATCACACACATTTTTTAAATCAAAATCATAATGTCACCATATATTCATAGATAACTGAGATTCCCTAAAAGAAAATTAAGAAACAATTCTTGAGAAATTCCCATTAAGTACTGAAGGGAGAAAATACACACACACACAATTTTTTAGGTTTTTAGCCTTTTACAGATTTTGAAAAAAATCTTCCAATCATTATCTTGGTTCTCATAATAAGCCACTGAAAGAATACAAGATTGATTTACCATTTCCCCAGTAGAGGAGACAATTTTCCTTTTTGTTGGGTAGAGCCCTGTATCCAAATGGAATAAGTTGTGCTCATCCTTACTCATGAACAAGGAGATAATTCAGACTCACAGTTATTCTTTGTGATAGTTTTTATGATCCTTTTTCCCCCAATGAATAAATCAACTATGTTGTTGTTATGTACACAGAACCACAACAAATGCCTTTGGTGATAATCACTGTTGCAAGTATTAGTGGAAACTGTGTCCACTTACCTCAAAGAAAAGCAGTATCAGTGACACTCTGGAGTAGAGCTTAAATGTAGAAACCATCTTTCTAGAAGGTACCACCCCCAAATTCAGCACTACAAACACTCATCTCCCAACTTTTTCCCTAACCCAACCACCTTATAACCTAAAGAAACTACAATATATATATTGTAAACTCACATGGAATTTCATGTCTGGTAAAACCGTAATTTTTTTCTAATTACAAGTTAGTTTTAAAAGTTTGAAAAAGCAGATGGGATTAGCAGATGTTATGAAGGAAAACATTTCTTGTTTCAAACTGTGTACTTGATATGAGAATTTAATTAAATATTTTAATAGTATTAAAGCCCATTTCTTTAGGAGGGAAAGATGCTGCTTTTTCATAACTTTTATTATGGAATTTTTGTCTGATAATCACACCAGTTTGATGTTTCAGAAATTGCTTCAGAAGTTTAGACTCTTCCCCTTTCCAGAAATAATGAAATGACCTTTCACATGATATTCAATTTATAGATACTTAGATCTATAAAGTGAAAAATTACCTTAACCATCATTTAATTATTTCCCAAAGTATAACACAATAACATTAACGGTAGATGAAATTATTTTAGAGTTTCAATGATAGATTTTTAAAATTTTTTTAATTGTTACATGTTTTATAGTTGTAACTTCTAATTATGATAAATGGTTTTAGCCTTCCATTTATGGAAATGATGTAAGGTTGCTTTTCAAATTGAGCTTAAGTAACTATTAAAATATTCCCAATATTATAGGTGGTACTATTTTGAAAGTAGTATTCTATTTTCTGAAATTTGGACAATGCTAACCATCTTATAAAAATTTAAGCAAACAGAGTCACAGAAATTCCTATTCTTGACCATATGTAGTGAATGAAATATCCAGAATTCAAACACAAATTTTGGTTTCCAATTCATTCCACTGTTCCACTCTGTGAGGATTTCAGTTTCTTGTGGAATTAGGTTGGCTCCTTGTTTCTTCCTAGTGTCTGACCAATGGCATTAAACTAGTTGTACAGCAATCCAAGAACTGATTTCACAATAAATGTGAAAGGGCACAGAGATCATTTGGAACATCTAACAATGATGACAATCTAAATCAATGAAAATGCTCTCGAATTATAGAGTAATTAGAAGGTTTGGTTAAAATGCGACGCCCAACATACCATCACTCAGATATATCTGGCCTAAGTGCAGGGATATGAATATTCAAATAGCATACAAGGAATTGGACTGTTCTCATCACTTGGTCCAAAGGAAGCATTTCCATCCTGCTGAAGAGGCCTCAGGAAAGTTTAGTACACATGTATTACCTGTATTGCCTCACTGTCTAAAAACTAAGGCCTCCCTCCCCCCTTTTTTTTTTTTTTTTTTTTTGGTTAGAGGACAGTGAGAGAGAGAATCAATTTTTATTGAGTTTTTCACATGGCTTTTGTTGCTCTGACACTTAGTTGTGTACATGTGTGCTGGGGTTTGAACCCATGTACTCACGCATGCTGTGCAAGCGCCGTAACCTCCAAGCCACCACGCCAGCACAGGCCTCCCTTATTTTCCTTTGGTGTACCAGTAGCAAAGAGAGCTATCACAGAAGGGATCTCATTACCCTATTCCGTACATTTAGGGCTCATCAAACAGAACCCTCTCTTCCTCAGCCTCTGGTCTACCACATGCTCACCTTATAAACCAAACTTTTCCTGGAAGAATTGACCATAACTGTAAACAAAGGATTTTGAGTGTAATTAGTTACCTGGATTTTTTCCTCCCTGGATGAATACGTTGGCCTTGGCATTGTTATGTCTACAGTACACAGCATACATGGAGCCAGTCTACACTCAACGAATAGTTGCTGGATAAACAAGCATGGCAGCATTTTGGTATACAGATATTTTTTTCTTTTGGAAATGATCTAAAATTCATATTTTGTAAGTAGAAAAGAATAAGATTTCCCTTCCTTTTTTTGAGAAAGTGGTATTTCCTATAATGTGGCCAGGATGATACTTGTTATAAATGCTTATTACTGAAATCATTATGAGAAAACACAATGAAAGCAAAAAAAAAAATCAATTCACAATAGCCAAACTATGTAACCAGTTTATGTGTCCATCAGAGGCTGAATGGATAAAGAAGGCATGCTATATAAACATAATGGACTTTTATACAGCCATAAAGAAGATGAAATTATGGCATTTGCAAGAAAATGGATGGACTACAAACTATCATGTTAAGCAAAATAAGCTTACGGGTCCAAGGGCCATATGTTTTCTCTCATATGCAGAAGCTAGAGAGGAAAAAGGAAAAGAAAGGTGGGGATAGAGCTCCTAAAATCAAAGAGATCTCCTAAAAAATCAGTAGAGGAAAGAGACCAAGGGATGGGACGTGGAGAGGGAAGATCTGG
>PVKS010024849.1:0-30588 GCA_004027875.1 Aplodontia rufa | reverse complement strand
CTTTTACTCTTAATAATTGTCACTCCTGGGAATCATTATGGTTTAAATAATATGTATCAAGGATTGACTGTTAATAGTTACATGAAGAAGAATAATAGAAAGTGTGATGACTGTTTTCAAACATGAAACCAGGTTCATGATGGAGGCAGGAGGGAGAGAGTAGGACTAACCTGAAAATCAAAATCTTGAGACTGGTAATAAATTTCTCTATGGATTCCAATATCTAGAATGATATCTGTGGGAGAATGAGTGGTAACAAATCAGATTAAGAAGAACCCCTCTATGAAAATCAACGATTTAAGCTCAATTCCTAGGATTTAGGAAGCCAGTATAGCAAATAATGTAATAGTCATATTGTTATAGAAACTGGGAGTCTCTACTTAATCTTACCTAAACCTACTTAGCTAGATTAACCAATACTCAACATTTCCTCTTTTGTAAAAAAATTATTACTTTGACATAGTCTTACAATTTGGAGGGAATCAATGTTACATATTCATGCATACATGGATATTGATCCTAGTTTCTTGATACAACTCAATTTGATTTTTGTGCAAAGTAAGAGATAAAGATCCAATTTCAACTTTCTGCAAGTGGCTGTCCTGTTTCTCCAGCACCATTTGTTGAATAGGCTGTCTCTTCTCCATATTATATTTGACCTCTTTGTCAAATATCAGATATTTAAAGATTTGTTGGTTTGTCTCAGAGTCTTCTATTCTATGCCATCTGTCTTCATTCCTATTTTGATACCAGTACTATGCTGTTTTTGTTACTATAGCACTATAGTATAATTTTAGATCTGGTATTGCACTACCTGTTTAGTCTTTTTTGCCTAGTAATGTTTTGGCTATTCTGGGTTTATTGGTGTTCCAAATGAATTTGAAAATTGCTTTTCCTATATCTGTAAAGAATGACATTGGTATCTTGATGGGGATTGCATTGAATGGGTACAGCACTTTTGGCAGAACGGTCACTTTAATTATATTGATTCTGCCTAACCAAGAACATAGAAGGTCTTACTATCTTCTCAGATCTTCTTCGATTTCTTTCTTCAGTGTCCCATAATTTTCATTGCAGAGATCTTTTACTTCCCTTGAAGCATTTTATTCCTTTTGAGCATATTGTGAATGGAACTGATTTCCTGATTTCTTCTTCTGCCCTATTATTGTTAGTGTATAGGAAAGCTATTGATTTATGGATATTGATGTTGTAGTTTGCCACTTTGCAAAATCTGTTTATAAGCTCAAGCAGCTTTCTGGATCTTCCAGATATAGGATCATGTTGTCAGCAAACAGGGATTGCTTGACTTCCTCCCTTCCTATTCTTATCCCTTTGATTTCCTTCTCTTGTCTGATTGCTCTGGCTAGGGTCTCAAGAACTATATTGAATAAAAGTGGTGAGAGGAGATAGCCTTGTCTTGTTCCCATGTTTAGTGGAAATACTTTCAGCTTTTCTGCTTACTATTATACTAGCTGAGGGTTTGTAATATATGGCCTTTACATAGTTAAGATAAATTCTTTTGACCCCTAAATTTTTTGGAGTTTTGAGCATAAATGGGTGCTGAATTTTATCAAAGGCCTTTTTCTGCACCAATTGATGATAATATGGTTTTGTTCTTAATTCTGTTTAAGTGATGAATCACATTTATTGATTTGCGTATGTTGAAACAGCCCTGCATACCTGGAATGAATCTCACTTGATTGTGATGAGTTATCTTCTTGATGTGTTTTAATACAATTTGCTAGGACTTTATTAAGTATTTTCTCATCAAAGTTCTTCAGGAATATTGGTCTGTAGTTTTCTTTTTTGATGTGTCTTTGATGGGTTTTAATATCAGAGTTATGGTTGCCTCATAAAAAGTGTTTGGGAGAGTTCCCTCCTTTCAAATTTCTTGGAATAGCTTAATAAGGAGAGGCATTAGCTCCTCTTTATAGGTGTGGTAAAACTCAGTGAGGAATCCATCAGATCCTGGCCATTTTTCTTTGGTAGGCTTTTAATTGCTATATGAATTTCAGTGCCTGTTATTGAGCTGCTTAGGATTTCAATATCATCCTGTGTCAATTTAAGACTGTTGTATGTGTCTAGAACTTTGTCCATGTCTTCCATATTATCTAATTTAGAGGTGTATAGTTCTTCAAACTAGGTTTTGATAATCCATTGGATTTCCATGGGGTCAGTGGTGATTGCTCCCTTTTCATTGGTGATTTTATTGATTTGTTTCATTTCCCTCCTTCCTTTAGTGAGATTGGCTAGGAGTCTATCAATTTTATTTAGTTTTTCAGAGCACCAGTTCTTTGTTTTATCAGTTCTTTTCTTTTTTTTTCTTTTCTTTCTTTTTTTTTTTGTTGCTCTCAAATTCATTTTCATTGATTTGAGCTCTGATCTTGATTATTTCCTGTCTTCTGCTGACTTTGGGATTGTTCTTCCTTTCACAGGGATTTGAGGTGGAGCATAAGCTTATTTATTTGGGATCTCTCCTCATTTTTAATGTAGGCACCCTGTGCTATAAATTTTCCCCTTAAAAATTTTTCATGCTGTCCCAGATGTTTCAATATGTTGTGTCTTCATTCTCATTCTCTTCCAAGAATTTCTTGATTTCTGTTCTCATGTCTTCTTGGATCCATTCTTCATTTAATAGGATATTATTTAATCCCCATGTATATATGTGTTTTCTGTTATAATTTTTGCTGTTAATTGCTATGGTCATGGTGTCAGGGTCTGATGGGATATATGAAATAATATCTACTTTTTTATATTTGCTGAGATTCTTTTTGTGAACTAGAAAATGATCGATTTTGAAGAAGGATCCATGTGCTGCTGAGAAGAAGATATTCTCAGCCAATTTCAGGTGGAATATTATATAAATATCTAGTAAGTTCATTTTATTTAGGGAATTGTTTAGATTGGAGATCTCTGTAATTTTTTTTTTGCTTTGATGATCTGTCTATTGGTGATAGAAGAGTATTAAAGTCTCCCAGTATTATTGTGTTGAGGTACACAAGTGGTTTTATGTAATGGAGTAATAGTTCACATAGTTGGGAGTATTGGTGTTTGGAGAGTCTATATTTTCAATGGTTATATCTTCCTTTTGTATTGTTCCCTTTACTAGGAACAGTGGCCTTATTTATCTCCTCTGATTAATTTATGTTTGAAATTTACTTTGTCTGATATAAGTATTGCAGCTGCACCTTGCTTTCTTGGGCCATATACCTGATAGATTTTTTTCCATCATTTCACCCTCAATCTATGGATATCATTGGTTGTAAGGTGGGACTCCTGTAAGCAGCATATTATTGGGTTTTGTTTTTTGATCCAATCCACTAATCTTTGTCTTTTGATTGGTACATTGAGACCATTTACATTCAATCTTTGGATGGTTATGTGGTTATGGTTCATAGTCATCACAATTTATTAGTGAGTTCTATGCTTTCTTGGTTGTCTTTTAATAGCATGCACTTTTACTGAATTTCCTCTGTTTGTGGGTTTTGAGGAGTGTTTGCTCATGCTTCTATCTAGAGTTTATCTTTGAGTATTCTTCATAATGCTTGTTTTCTGTTCACAAATGCTACAAGTTTGATATTGTCATGAAATGTTCTTATTTCCCCATGGAATTTGAAGCTGAGTTTTGCTAGACGTAGTATTCTTGGCTGCAGGTTGTAGTCATTAACACATTGAAAGATCTCCTTCCAGGATCTTGCTTCTAGAGTCTGAGCTGAAAAGTCAAAGGTGATCCTTATTTGTTTGCCTCTGAATGTGGCTTGATGTTTCTCCTGCAGCTTTTAATATTCTTTCCTTTATTTCCTTGTTTTACATTTTGAATATGATGTGTCTCCATGAACTTCTCTTTTGATTAGGGCTATTGGGTGTTCTGTATGCTTCCTGGATAAGCATTTCTGACTCTATTCTGACCTGGGAAAATTTTTCTTTAATTAATTCATTGAGATTGGTCTTTATACCATTTGTCTTTGTTTCAATTTCTTACTGTATCCTAATTACTCTTAAATTGTTTCTTCTGATTTCATCCCAGACATTTTGAAAATTCTGCCCATGTTCTATGAGATTTTTTTTCTTTTTTGCCAGCTGTGCACTCAAGCTTATTCAGTCTATCTTTATTGTCAGAAATTTTTTCTTCTAGAGTTAATCTATTATTAAATTCTTCCATCATTATTCTGATGTGATTGACTGAAGATTTTAACTCTGTTACTTCCTTTTTCAGTATCTCCATTTCTTTGATAATAGAGTTTTTCATCTCTTGAGTTTTCTCACTTAGTCCTTTCATTAAATCTTTTTTTAGTTTATTGTTCCTTTTAGTAATCAGATCAGTGATAATTTTCTGTATGGTTTCATCCTGCTCCCTGTACATGTGTTTCTTGGTTGGGGACTTATGGGCTTGATGTGAACCTTGTCTATTTTTGATAATCTTCTTTTGGATCTTTGAATTGAGTTTCCCTATAATGAAGAAGGGCAAATCTGGAGGTACTTCTTCCTTTCAGGTCAAAGGGTTGGGTCAGGCACCACCCCTCTGATGACCACCTTCTGCCTGGAGTCTCATTTTGCTGTACCTTTTGGATCTAGTCTACAGAGCATCAATCTGCAATCTGTTAGGGGTGCAGGCAGCCAGCTGGATTGTAGTAGCACAGCAGCCAACATTGCTGGGTTCTGGGGTGCCGTAATGGGTCAGAATGGGCCTCCCACACACCATGAGGGGACCTGGGATCCTCAGCAGCAGATATGGGATCTGTATCTATGGTCTTGGTGGGTGATGGGCTTGGCTGGGCAGCTGGGCAGACCTAAGGCCTGGGGTCTGCCCCTAACAGTTTTTATTTTTTTATTTTAAGACAGGGTCTTGGTAAGTTACTTAGGGCCTAAGTTGCTGAGGCTGGTTTTGAACTTGTGATCCTCCTGCCTCAGCCTCCTGAGTCACTAAGGTTATAGATGTGCACCACCACACCTGGCTACTTAAAATATTTTTCGTGCATTTCAATTTTTCCCCCTACTATTTCTTTGGCAACTACAATGATTTACTACTTCCAAATAAAATATTTATTTGTGCAGTTTCCTTAATAAAGCAAATTAAGTTGTGTCAAATTAACTTCAAGGACAAGCTTTTTTTTTATGAACTTAATGCCTGAACCTTTCTTCCTCACAGTTCTGTCCCTTTTACCACTGATCTCATTTATCTTATTCAATTTATTTCCCTTATATAATTTTTATAACTTCTTTCCTCATTTCTGATAGTTTATTTCTCTTTCTAAATTATCATCTTTCTTGGGGCATGTGGCCTCCAAGCATGGGTATCCTTGGCTTCTGTGGAGTGACACAAGGACCAGCCACAGAGGATCTTGGAGTCTTTGACAGCTGAGGGTTCAGATCAGGACATTGTTTGCCAGACTCAAGGTATAGCTGTGTGTATCAATTGATCTGTGAAATGAAGTGTGAAAAAAATATGAATTAGTGTCACTTTTTCCAAAAGGGCCCTTTATGGAAGGGCTCTTTGTGCTGGTTGGCTTCTATATTGTGTTTCTTGAGATTAATTTGGATTTTTAAATGCTATTAGTATAATTATCTTTTTGTTTTCAGCACTCTGTTTAACTGTTGTTGTTTGTTTGTTTTTTGTTTTTGTACCAGGAAATGAACCCAGAGGACTCTTTTAATCACCAAGTCACATCCCCAGCCCCTTTTTATTTTTATTTTGAGACAGGGTGTCACACTAAGTTGGGAGGTTGGCTTTGATCTTGCAATCGACGTGCCTCAGCCTCCTGAGTGGCTGGGATTGCAGGCTTGAGCCACCATGCCTAGCTCCTTAAAGGTATTCTTATCAGTACATTTTGGGTTAGTTTGAGAATGAGGAGAGCTGGTGGAGGTAGGTTAAGATATGCACACTTGAGTGTGTAGAGGTTCAGCAAGTGCAGGGACAGAAGTAGCACATGCTGCTCCCTGGGCTTTTTTCTGGTTCACTCTTTCCTCATCCAGCCCCTATTTCAATCAAGCCCTTCATGCCAGACTTTTTCAGTCCCTTCCTACCTCCTGTTTTGTATTTTATTTTGTGCTCTTGTCATCTCCTGATGTCCTCTGTTTCCTCTTTGGTTTTATTTATTGGTCATGTCTTCCACTACTTGTTTTATTTATTGTCTGTGTCCCCAACCAGAAAGGAAGTAACAGGAGGCTTGGGTGTTTTTTCCTCAGGAACTACAACAAACTTTGGCATATTTTAAGTGGTCTCAAAAATATCTGACTTCCAAGTGGGCGTTGGCTAAAGCAGGGGACGCTGTGGCTTTGGAGTCCAGCGCTCCCTCAGGTCACAGACACAATGCTGGCTGTATCCTGAGGGATTGCAGGGCAGACCGGAATGCGATGGGCAGCCGCTCACTCGCCTTTGGTCCTGGTCCTGGTTCCCACAGGTTGCTGGGCGACCCACAGCTGGGCCATGGCCCAGAGGAGGCAGTGCACAGTTCGGTCAAATTTTAAGAACAAATGTACCTTATAGCTCATGGAAGAAAAAACACAAATCAAGACATTTTTGGGTTCCAAGTTATCAAAGTATGGAACAAAATCTATAAGAAATACACTGCAGCCAATGCCAAATGGAACAGCTGTTCATTAATTAGGAACTTCCAAGAATAGTAATGTCAAAAGTTAACTCAAAAATAATGGCTCTGAATGTTCATTGTCCCATTCATTTACTTGGAAGAAAACAAATAAATACCAGCCTACTGCACAAAGTACTGAAGACCCCAAAAGTTCGTAACTGATCCTGAAAAATATGCTCTTACTCAAGGAATGTTTGATAAAAATGGGGTAAAGGGAGGTTTAAAAAGTATTTCTTTATTCACGTCAAAGTTGGCAAAGCCAACCACCATGCTTGTGTCCTCTACAGAGGAGTTAAACCAGAAGTCTTTTTCTGGACCATCTAATTTGGGTAAATTCGCCACAGTCACATTATTAGGAAAGACTTCGTATTCTGCCACCAGTGCTCCAAAATCACAGTTGGATGGATTTTATGCAAACCCGTCAACTGGTAACATGCAAAGGCCCAAGCAACCTGTGCCACCAGAAGCAGTTCTGGAGAAAGCTTAGCACAGTTCCCAGACAACATTAAATCTATTACTAGTGAAAACTATGATGAGATCACAAAGTTTTTCACATCCAGTTCAGAATCCATTCCTTCCCCCTTCATCTATGCCCCAGTCACATGCCTTCAACAGACCTGTAGATCTTACAAAGCCTTATCAGGAACCAATGCCTACCCATCAGAATGCCTGTGCAGTCAAGCATGTTAAAAGAAATTCCCAACAGTCTGAAGTACTCAATGGGAATGAACATTTGGGGTATGGATTTAACAGGCCTTACCCTACTGGTGGAAAGAAGTTGCTTTTACCAAACGGTCCAGATGTAACTTACAATTTGGGTTATAGGAAGGTTCCTCCCTCTTTACTGAAATCCAGTCATCTTCCATTTTCTGGGACTATCACAGTTGATGATAATTAAAATTTGCCTGCTGACACATGTGTAGAGGAAGAGGCTACAGTTTTAGCTAATGACAGTGTTACTAATAAGGACCAAGAACTAATTGAAAATGGAAAGTATAAAACAGAAAACAACCAGACCATGAAGCATGATGCTAAAATACCTGAGCGGTGATGTGGATGATATGTCCTTGTCATCTTTGCCATCTTCTGATAAAAATGATTGAAGTGAAGACGTCAGTGATTCTATAGATATAGAAGACTCCCATAGAACCAGAATAACTCCAGAGGAAATTTCTCTCAAAGGAGAGAAGCATGATAATGTACTGTCACAGAATATATTTGAGTCCCCCCAGGAAAATGAAAGTCTTTAGTACAACTGATGAATGGATAGATGTAAGTATCTCTGACAGGTGTGAATGTACAAAACATCCTTCTGGAACTAATTTGATTTTACCAGATATGGATTATAGAGCAGGTTCTTTGTTTGAACTCTCTCTGTCTGATAACTGTTATGGAACATGCATGTGGGATGAAGAGGGCTTGAAACCCGTTGGAAATGTCCATCTGATTGACAGATAGGATTCTTCTGAAATGAACAGCATAGATATTCTTAATAATCTTGAATTGTATGACCTTGAGGATGATGACCTTATGCTTGATGTGGATCTGCCTGAGGATGCACCTCTTGTGGAGTGTGACAATATGAACCTCTTTGACCAACCAGACAGAATGTTCAGCGGTCTCAGGAGGGATTTTGGAAAAAGCCATCCCTGATGTGGAGTGAGCAGGAACATTATCACCTCAGCCATCCTGACCACTATCATTACCATGGGAAAAGTGACTTGAGCAGAGGCTCTCCTTATAGAGAATCTCCTTTGGGTCATTTTGAAAGCTGTGTAGGGACCACTTTTTTCCACTCTCAGAAGGTGTTTGCAGATGAAAATACAGTGATATTGGACAAGATGACCCTCCAGCACATGGACCAGGATCGCACTGCTGTAAACTCAGTTACTCAAATTCAAATGTGTGCTGTATCAGCGTGATGTTCAGCTATCATTGCCATCCAGTCCAAACCAGAAGATGATCAAATGTATAAGAATGAAGATTTATTAAATGAAATAAAACAACTTAAAGAGGAAATACAGAAAAAAGATGAAAAATCCCACAGTTAGAACATCAACTTGCAACCTGGTGTAACTGCCACCAAAAATCTACAGAGGAAGAAAAATGCACATATGCTGATAAATATGCCCAAAAACCCTGGAGAAAAATTCCTGGGTGGTATTCCCCCTCATTCTCTCCTTGGCCAGCTCCTTCCAGATGATCCCACGGATTGTTCCACCACACCGCAGACAGACCTCAAGTGCTACAGCCTTCCAGTGGCCTTCCCAGACTCACAGACCACGCCCAGGAAAAACTAATAAAGCCACAACGTATCAAGGCCCTCAGTGAACATGGTGCAGGGTATGCATGAGAGGAGTGCCCTTCCAGGTGGAAGCTTTACACATGGCTTGCAACAAGAAGACAGCTGTGATTTGGAAGACCAGCGTTCTTTTTCAAGCCCACAGTTCACAATGGATGCAGCTGAAAGTACACCTTCTGAAGTGAACTTGAACATGACCATGAGTGTTCAAGAGCCTTATCATTTGGCCAAGAATTAGATTGGTGACATTCAGTTTGTACCTGCTTCCCTACAGACACATCCCCAGTTAAGTACAATATCTCAGGCTAAGAGAGTTAGAAGAGATCAGTCTCCACCGGTGGGCTACCCATCTCAGCCCAAATCCTTAAAGCTGTTAAAACCATCCATCTTAAGTTCTTTGGCACCTCCTCCAGAGTCTGAATCATCTCCAAGTAGGATTCCTACTTGTAAGAAGTCACCAACAATCACACCATGTAATTCAGCAAAACCTCAGCCAATACCTAGTCAAACAAATCTTGCAAATAATCTGAATCTGAAAGCATCTAAGCCCTGTCCCACTTCCAGCTCTTTAACAAAAACAAATAAGCAACCCCCAACAAGAGCCTTAAAACTTCCAGGCCAAGACAAGCATCCCAAGGCCACCAGCACAAAAAAAAAAAAAAATAAATAAAAATAAAAACATGCAGAATCCAAATGGCAATTTGCATTCTGGGGAATGTTTGGCCTCCAATCGATATTCTCATCTTCCTAAGCCAATGATACATTAAATACATAGCCATCACCTGCTGATTTGTTTTTGTTTGTAAACAATCTGTTCTGTAGTAGGTTTATATGCAATTTGCTGCCATATTGGAGATTCCACTGAAAGCCTGCAACTCTTAACATTAAAATGTTGAAGCTTCTACTTGTTTGGCTCTTCCATTTTATTTCCTGGTTGAAGTCTATACCATTTGAGTGTACTCATCTCAGAGGCCCACAAAAGTCTCTAATCATGCTATCCATCCCTCTGCACATCAGTGAAGTAATAATATTCCTTTAGCAGGCAAGTGTGCTTTGCTGATTGAGTCCTATTGTATCTGTATTAATTGTGGTTATGAGAACTCCACCTCCTTCACTTGTTCCTCCTGTGATTTGGCTACTTATTTAACCGAAGATGTAGTGGTGATGGAAGATGGTTGTCTGTAGAGTTCTGGCCAGTGGGTTTTTTTTTTTGTTTGTTTGTTTTTTGTTTTTAAAGAAGGACAGCGTGAGAGAGAGAAAGAGAGAATCAACTTTATTTAGTTTTTCATGTGGCTTCCATTGCTCCAACACTTCACTGTGTATGTGGTGCTGGGGTTCGAACTCTCGTACTTGCACATGCCAGGCAAGCGCCGTAACCGCAGAGCCACCACTCCAGCCCCTGGCCAGTGTTTTATATATTTAATGGTCTATGCAAAAAGTTTGTGATGAATAAAGGAGAAGGAGATTAGGCTTTTAATGGGAAGTCTATGTAAGCTTTATTTTTTTCTTTCTAGAATCAGCAAGTTAGTCTTACTGTTTATTCCTTTATCAGAGTCCCCAGACTAAAAATGTTCAGTATTATATATAAACAATTTTATGTTGCTTTGACATCTTATTTTTCATACACACATATGTCATCTGTCCTTATAGTGTTACTGGGTAAATTTGGGAGGCTTGGGATACACCTTGAAACATGTACCCAGGGTGTATCCATTTGTAACATATGTTGGTGTTTGAGTTTTGTTTGGCAATTCAGTTTTGAACCCTATAAGACTTATGGCTCCATCATAACTATTAAGGTTCCACAGTATATATTTTAAAATAAATCTTTATTGTAATTATATTTATTGACTTTCTGTTAATATCTAAAGACTGGAATAGTGGACTTGAAATACTTGTACAAAACTTTGATGGGCTATAAATATTCTACACCTAGGAATTTAAAATTTATTTTCTATAGTAAAACAAGTCAAATATTTTGAGAAAAATTAAAAATTTAAGTAAGACTATCTTGAGAAAGTTGGAATTCATAAATTCATAATAGTTCTCTATGCTGAGTTTCCTAGGTTTTCCTTTTCTGTTGGTGTATATTTGAATGACAATTTCTTGAAAAGTAGATTTTGGGAAAAAATAGAACTGTAGATGGGAAATAGTGTTTCTTTAAAAAGTATTTCAAAGCCAAAGAAGAAAATATTTGACTAAAATAATGAAAATATGGAGACCTTTCCTGCTGGAAATGCACCACATCCTCTGTCCACAAACTCGTGCACACACCCTTCATCATTCCGAGATGTCAGATGTCAGAACTCAGCTTAAGGGTCACCACTTACACACAGCTATCCATGTCAATCCACTCCTCCAGTCTGGCTCCCCGCCCTCAGCTATCCAGGAG
Source organism: Aplodontia rufa (assembly GCA_004027875.1). Lineage (NCBI taxonomy): Eukaryota > Metazoa > Chordata > Mammalia > Rodentia > Aplodontiidae > Aplodontia > Aplodontia rufa. The sequence goes on along the minus strand of PVKS010024849.1, from coordinate 19,304 downwards.
TCATTGGTGTGGTCAGGTCATCTGCCTCACCCTCTAGGCTGGGCCTGGCCCTCAGTGCTGACTGCCTCCTGAGTATAATATAATGAGAGGCTCAGAGTGCAGGCCTACTCAGTGTCTGTGAAGTGAATGAATGCAAGAATTGTGCACAGTTCTTAAATTGGAACCTACAATCAGTGGATCTGTGATATAGAGATATATATTTTCATTTGCTTCAAGAAAGATATTTCAGGGGCTGGAGCCTTGCTCAGTGGTTCCATTCCTTACCTGGCAAGTGCGAGGACCTGAATTCAAACCCTAGCACCATGTACACAATTAAGTGTTGGAGCAACAAAGACCACATGAAAAACTAAAAAACTAAAAAAAGAAAAAAAAGATTCTCTCTTTCTCTCTCTCTCTCTCAAAAAAAAGAAAGATATTTCAAACCACACTTTCCGATAATGCAGTATTGTAAGGTAGTGAACTCTTCATTCCTGAAATATTCAAACTGAGGGTAACAACAACTCCATTATCTTGGAGGGCAAATAAAACAACTTCTAAGGTTCCTGTGTTATCAAGATTCAGTGATTTTGTTACTCCTGGCTAATCAATCTTACATTTAAAATATTTCCTTTCCTTTTTTTCTCATAAAAATTCTCTTTATTCATCTCTGTACAAAGTATGTTTTTTGTAAGTATTATTTGTATGCATTTGTGTTCTGAGTCAAGAATGCAGTATGATCCATTTTCTGTTAATTTCCTGGGAAATGTCAGTGTTCTTCATCTGCTTGCTCCTTTAGCCACCCATTTGTCATTATTGAATATGCAATGTGATGGCAGCATCTGTCACTTGCTCTGTGATCTCTTTTCTCATAACTAATGGAAAGAAAAAGAATGATTTCACATTACTAAACACCATCAACAATTGAATGTCTATTTCAATAAACAACGAGATTTATCCATTAGTATATTTACCACCTGACTAATGATTCTTGACTGCTTCTTTCATTTTGCTCAGTAAAGACTTTAAAAAGAAATGCAAGATATTTTAAAAACTTATTTGTTGGTGTATTACTTTCCTAGGGATGTCATAACAAATTATCATATACTTGGTAGCTTAAGATGACAGAAATTTATTCTTTCAAAGTTCTGGAGGTCAGAAGTACAAGAGACAAGACAGTGTTCCAAAGGCCCTGGGGGATAATCGGTTCCTCATGTCTTCTCGCTTCTTGATGGCTCCAGGTATTCACTGGCTCTTGGCTACAACATTCTACTATCTGCCCCCATGGTTACACAGCCACCTCCTGCTCTCCCATTGTCTCTCCTCTGTGTGTGTCCTATGAGAAGCTTGTCATTGGATTTAGAGCCTAGCTGGATAATTAGGGACAACCTTGACATCTCAAGATCCTTGACATAATTGCATATGTGTCCTTTGTCCAAATAAGATCACATTCATGATTTCTAGGGATTAAGGCACGGGGATATGAGAAGCCATCATTCATCCCACTGTAGGCAGCAAGCCAGGAGATTTCACAGGGAGAAAAGAAAACAGAGGAAGATCTCACTTGGAGGTCCTGGGAATGCCATTTTATACTGAGTTAGTTGACCCTATAAGCAGAGTGTCGGTAATACCAAAATAACATTCTAATAATGGCAGCTATAATTTGTGGAACACTTGTTACATGTCAAGCACTGTTCTAGCTAACTTGACAAGCATCAGCATAGCTAATTCAATGTTTCTACAAAAGGTTGCTGTTATAATTGTTGTTTTAGAGATGAAAAATGAATCTTAGAGAAGTTAAGGAACTTAGTGAAGGTCACATGAATGTAGGCGGAAGAATCACTAATAACAATTTACTCTAAATCCTATACTAGTAAACATGACTGTTGAGCTCCTTAGCAGAAACACCAACATCTTCTGGCCCTCCTGACAAAGGCCAGGGAGTTGACCAAGAGCACACAACACAGAGGAACTGGATAACAGTTCCAGAACAACTCCCAGAAAAAAGAGAACAAAAAATAAATCAGACAGGTTTTCAGAACAATTTTTTTTCCATTGCCAAACTATTGGAAGGAAAGAATGTGAACTCCATCAGATTTATCACGAGTTTGGAGATGGCAAATATAGTCATCTTTTCATATAGTTGTTTTATCTTTTTGGTACTAGGGATTTAACCTGGAGACACTTGGCTGCTGAGCCACATCCCCAGACCTTTCTTATTTTTTTATTTTGAGATAGGATCTCAAAAAGTTGCTTAGGGCCTCGCTAAGTTTCTGAGACTGGCCTTGAACTTGTGATCATCCTGCCTCATCCTCTGGTGTGGTTTTAATATTGCTAACTATGTATGGAAAGGAGACCATGGTTAATTAGTATGCACAAGTATCCTTGTGCGCATACACACGCATACTCACTATGGATTTGTGCTGGTTTGCCAGCTGCTGCCGTTGTTCTATCTGGAGGGATGTCCAATGAAAAGTGGGAGTGGAAGCAGGCTCTGCTTCTGTCTGCATTCCTCAACCATCATGGTCAAGCTCCCTGACCTTCCATTTGAAGGTCCTGGCCAATTCCCAAACCATGGGCCAGTTATCCAGGGTATTCAGAGCCAACTCCATTAGGCTCTTGGACTTTTTTCCACCCACCGAACCCAGGATCCACTGATGAACACTGGTAAACAGTTCCCCACCTTTGATCAACTATGTTCTCCCAGATGGCTGTTTAATTCTTACAATCCATGACCGCTATATATACCACCAGGAGCCATCATATCTTGGGGCTAAGCCTCAAGAAATAGATCATATTATCACCATAACTGGATTTGGGGAAGGATTTGGACAAGCAGAGAGTTGAGAATTTTTCAGGTGAAACGAACAGTTGAACACAACCATGGAGAAGAAGAACCGTGGGTGGCAGGCTATTTTTGTGACTAGAAGACATAGGAAGGCCTTGGCTGGTGGACTTTACTCAAAAGCAAGCAGTGCCGGCAATAAAGAGAACAGCTGGAGGCCCAGGCTCAAGGGAAAGATGTGGAACTGAAAAAGATCATAAATGGGGGAACAGAAAGGGAGGCTAAGGACCAGGCTGGGGGTGAGGAACGGACAGAGAAAAGTCAGAGTTGACTCTCATGTGCTTGATTGGGAGACATATATGTGCTAGCAACACAGGAAGAAAAATGGCTCGACCATTGCCACTCATTATTTATTGCTTATTTTATGACTTATTTATGTATTAATTACTTAGAAATTGAATCAGCTAAACTACGTGATCACTAAAATATTGGAGCACCTCTCAAGACGTTGATGTGCACTTTGTTTTTGTACAAGTTGAACTGAAGGTGCCAGTGGAGATCTGGAGGCGTTTGGAAATCGAGAAGGTGCTGAGTGCCCTTGGGGTCGAGGCTGCCAGTGGAGCCAACTGTGGGGGCCAACACTGCGTTCCTGCACTATGTGCCCCAAGGGCAGGCCAGCAAGGGTGGCCTTGCTGCTGCCTCCTTCCCTTGTCAGGAGCCAGCAGCCCTGGTGCAGACTTTGACAAGCAGCAGGTGCACGGTCAGGGCTGAATGGCACCAGGCTGGAGCGCAGACTCTTCCTTCCAGAATTAGAAAGGGGACACATGACTCAGTATTTGTCCTACACTCTGCAGGTCCTGACAGCACAAACTCATCTGTCAGGGAGTGTCTGAAGAGTGAAGAGCCGGGGTTGCAGGCAGAAGGAGCAGGTCTCTTCCCACTTGTCTTTATTTGTAACTACTTGCTTGCTCCAGAACCTTTGCACTTTTGGAAAAATCCCAGAATTCACTCTGGTTTGAAGTTCACACTCAATGCATAGAGAGACTTTTTCAGTCCCTAAATAATTAATATAGAAGTTATTTTATTTTTTTGACTGAAATCTATTCCAATAGTGCATTGATTAAATGTTTGTGATGTTTAATGTCTGTGTAAATTTCTTTCTTTCCTTCTGTTTTCAAAGACTCATACATCCACAGTTGGGGATTTCCAAAACACAGTGGTAGCCACCAGCATGAAATTTCTAATTTTTGGTACACTGTGTATGAATAATGTGTATACGTGTGTATGTTTAGGGGGTAATGTTCTGAGGATAGAAAATTAGAAAATTATTGTAAAGAAAAATAGGCTTTTGAGGGTGTGTGTTTGTCTAAAAGACTAAAACGTGTTCTAACATCATTAAAAATTATTAGTAACAACTTAATAAATGAAAGATAAAGGTGTAAGATGTTTATTGTGTGAAGTTTAGAATACTTCAAGAACATTGGCGTGTTTTATCTTTGATGTTTGTACACTTGAAAAGAATACAGCTATTCTACATAGAGATATTTTTTAAGTTTTTTAAAGGATTTTTATCCACAGACAAGTATTATGAATACACTCTATTTCATTTTTTTGGTTGGTAATTACTTTCCTACCAATCAATCATGTCAGCAGTTATGAAAACATGCTTAAAGCTTTATATTCAGGCAAATAGAGTTGAAAGGCCATGTCTCCAGCAGAAATAGCTTCCTATTTCTAATGTCAATCAATCATGGCAGAGATATGAAACCATGACAGTAGCCATTTACATGTGTTGAGATTCTGGTCCCAAGTCAGATTTATTAATTTTTTTTATGTTTCTTTTTTCCCCACATTTTTATTGGTTCATTATAGTTGTATATATTGATGGGATTTATTGCTACACATTCACTTATGTATACTATATAACAATATAATTTTGCTAATATCACTCCTCTGCATTTCCCCCCTCCTTCCTTACTATCCCTCAATCCCTTTCTTCCACTCATCTCCCTTTGATTTTCATGAGATGTGCCCCTACCTTTCTTCTACTTTTTTCCTCTCTAGCTTCTGCATATGACAGAAAACATAAAACCCTTAATCTTCTGAGTTTCACTTATTTCACTTAACATAATGGTCTCTAGTTCCATCCATTTTCCTACAAATGCCAAAATTTCATTTTTCTTTATGGCTGAATAAAACTCCATTGTGTGTTTGTGTATGTGTGTGTGTGTGTGTACATATATAAATATATATGTGTGTATATGTATGTATGTGTGTGTGTGTGTGTGTGTGTGTATATCACATTTTCTTTATCCATTCATCCTAGGTCTCCTAGGCTGGTTCCATTCCAATTTGGCTATTGTGAATTGTGCTACTATAATTATGAGTATGTATGTATCACTGCAGTCAGACCACTTTAATTCTTCAGAGTAAATACCAAGAAGTGGTATAGCTGGGTTATGTGGTGGTTCCAAGGCTAGTATTTTGAGGACCCTCCGTACTGATTTCTACAGTAGTTATACTAACCAGATTTAAACCAGATTTAAAAGGGAACCTTATAACTCCTTGCTCATTCATTCAGTCAGTCATTCAATTATTCAACCAGTATGTTTGAGCACACACATAGTCTAAGCATGTTAGTGTGGCTGGGTACAATAATAAATGGGAAATCAGCAAATCCCTTACAGTCTGATGAGGGAGATTGACTGGGAAATGAGATGGTTGTAATTTGGTAAATGCTAAAGTAGAAGCCTGCCCATGGTTTAATAGGGTCTAGCCTGTAGAAGCAGCACCCAGTCCAACTGCAGGGTGGCGGTTGAGGGAAGACTGACCCCTGAGCCAACTCTAGTACTACTGATATTTTTTGGAAGGACAGGGGTTAGTTTCCTGCTGTGGTTTGGATAGGATTTGTACGTGTCTCCAAAGGTTCCTATGTTGGAAGCAAAGTTCCCCATGTGGCAATGTGGGAAATGAGAACCTTTCAAATGAACCACGTGCAAGGTAGTCAGCTCATACGAGACATCAGCCTTGGAAAAGACTAAGTTAGTTCTTCTTGGGATTCTGGTTAGTTCTCAAATGATGGTCGTTGTTTTTCTTTTAAAAGCAACACTGCCCCTCCCCTCTCTCTCTTCCCGTTGCACTGTGTGATCTCCCCTTCACACTCTCCCACCGTGATGCTATCCACCATGCGGTCATCATCAGTTAAAGCTGGGACCCTGCCTTTAAACCTCCAGAACTGCTAGATAAATAAACTGCTTTTCTATGTAAGGTGTCCAACCTCAGAATATTTTTATAATAACAGAAAACAAATACATTTCCCTTTACAAAAAAAAAACTTCATTTTTTTATCTTATGGAACATTTCAGATTACATTTTATAGATTATGAGAGCTGATTTCTTATGCGAAAGTGTAATAGGAATCTTTGCCCATTAAAAGGTAATAAGAAATTAAGGTGATGGCTGCTGCTGTTCTGTTCATGAGATGGGGAGGGTTCTTTTGAATTCTTCATGTTAAAGATATGTGGAAATCCCCAGCATAGGCCTGGAGCCAGGGAAAAGGACATAGGCACAGAGGTGTGGCCCTCCCAGAGTGAAGACAGGTATTCCTGGAGAGTCAGTCCCCAGGGGGTTTGCCCTTCCTGCCAGAGGTCATGCAGCCACTGACCAGTGCAGATAGGGAAAGGCATGAGCAGAGTGGGTGTTTGGAAGGACCCTTTGTGTGTTACTTTCTGATGGACTGTGTGGACTTGTTCCCCAGACCTCTGTAACAAGTGGCCACTCGATGGCCTAAAACAATTCATTCTCAAAGACCTGGAGTCCAGGAGTCTCATATGAAGGCCATGCTCCCCACACAGAATCCTTCCTGATCTTCATCCGGGTCCTGGATGAAGTGTCTTGACTGGCACTTCTGGGTGGTGGCAGTACAACTCTACCGTTTGCCTTTATCTTTACATGGCCCTCTTTCCATGCATTTCTAGGCCCTCTCCTCTTTAATAGGAATACCAGTCGTTGGACATAGTGCGTACCCTAAATCTGGGTGGTTTCATCCATAATTCATCAACATCTACAAAGGCCCTGTTTCCAAATAAGGTTGCATTCTGAGGTTCTGGGTGGACATGAGTTTGGGGTATACCATTCAACCCATCACAGATGGGGAGAAGTTGAAAGAAGTTCATAGGATGAAGTCTAGAAGGACCTGGGAAAACATCACAGACAACCTACAAGGAGAGAGAATGGGCATCCAGGGTAGAATGGTGGGGTAGATTGTAGGAAACGTGTGTTGTGGAGAAAGAGGGAGAAAGGGTTGTAAAAAGAAAGATGAGAGATTATGGAGCAAAAACTGAACCTTCCTGAAACTTGCATTTTGCATATCTAGGAATTTTTTTTATCATTTAAGTCCAAGTTCAAATGCTACCCTCTCTCCTGTAATAGCTACCAAGGTCACTGCTTAGGTTATCTTGAGTTTTTTTTTTTTCCTTTTCTTGTAAAAAGAAAATTCCTTTCTTTTAAAAATTTATTTTATTTTTCATTGATACACAATAATTGTATATATTTATGGGGGCAATGTGATGTTTTGATACATGTATATATTGTGTCATAATAAAATCAAGGCGTTTAGCATATCAGTTGCTTCTTATATTTATCATTTCTTTGTGGTGAGATCATTCAAAAACCCCCTCTTCTGATAAGTTTGAAACACTCAATTCTATAACGTAAACTCTAGCTACCCCTATACTTCCATGAGATCAGCTTTTTTAAACTGCACGAATGAGATCAAGTAGTATTTGTTTTTCTGTAGCTGGTTTATTTCATTAAGATACTGTTCTCAAGGTTCCGCCATATTGTTGCAAATGACAGGATTTCAGTCTTTTATGTGGCTGAATACTATTCCATTGTGTGTATTTACTACATTTTCCTTATCCGCTAATCAGGCATTTAATTCTTACACAGTCTTCAGAGACAGACACCATTGTGATCACACATGAGCATATGCCTGTTTTAAAATGCTATAGCTGCGGTTTAGACAGTAGGTGACTTACTAGTAAATAAATGTTGGAGCCAGGACTTGAGCCAGACAACCACACTCTAAAGCCAGCCTTGCTAAAAACTGTCACACCACATGCCCCACCCCACCCCACCTGAAAACTTACTCCTCCTTTCTTTGAACCCCCATAGCCTGTTGTCATCTCTTTGTCAATTTCTAACTAGTTGATTTTTATAAATAGATTTCCTTACACATCTTGAGGAGAAGATTGGGATCTGTTTCACTTTTTCATGGTGTCACCAAAATCTAGCATCTTGCATTGCACAGAGATCATACTCACTAATATTCAGTGAATAAGGGAACTCTATCATTAATTCAGACCATGATTATGTTTCCAGCCTGAGCAAGAGGAAGACCAGAAAACAGCTGTGATCAGCGATGTAAGTGAGCACACAGAGACCTTGGGAATGCATTTAAGACAGCACTTAGCTCAGGCTGGATCTGGAGTGGGCGTGGGGTTTCAGAGAAGGGCATGTTTCTGGGTGTGAAGCTTGAGCTGCACCTGAGGGCATGGGTAGGGGTGAACAAGGGAATGGTTCAGGTAGACACTAGGAATGTGTTTGGAGCCTTGAACATGACTCATTGTATCTGGAGAAGAGATGAGCAACCGGGGATAAGCATGGGCAGTAGCAAAGTCATCAGAACCCTTCCTGTTGTGCTGACTTTAAAGAGTGGAGAGTGAGGTTCCAAGGCGGCATCAGGGAGGAGGTGGAACAGGGTGATAAGTGGAGAGGAAGCTGTGTATCTGAGAGAAAAACTGTGGGCCAAGGGAAGCCGGGAGTGACAGTCAAGTGCAGAGGGGGAGAGAAGTGGTAACCATTAGAAGGTGATATCAAAAGCACTGGAGAACCGCTGTGGGCATGGGGTTAGGGCAGAGTCAAGGGTGACTCCTAAAATGTGTTCCTCAGGGAGCAACTTTCAGTGGGGAGACTGTGGGGTGTGGAACTTTGCTACAGATGTCTATAGGGTAGCTGGATTTGGAGGTCCTGCATCCTGGCCCTTCTCTTCTGAGCCCCATGCATTCCAGGAAGTGTTGGCATAGTGGGAAGCGTCTGAGAGAATGGACTTTAGAATTGCTAGATGAGGGGGCCAGAGAGATCAGCCAGGAATACTTAGCGAAGCAACAAAAGGCAACAATGCCTTTAAGGGAAACGCATTCACATTTGACTTCACCAATAATGAAAACTTCCGTAGGCAAGAGGGCAACATATAAGTAAAACACAAACAAGAAGGACAACTGGGGGAGCTACTTGTAAGGTCGGTGCATGTAATTGAGATGAGGGACACATCTATATACTAATAGAAACAAGCAAAGATAGCAAATAGGCAATTGACAGAGGAAATAAAATAGCCAATCAATATAGGAAAGAATACTCAGTTTCACCATAATTAGCAATACACTAGTTAAAACAAAAAGTTTAAATTCTACTCCCACCAGATTGGGGAAATAAAATGTTTAAGAGGGCAGGGAATTTATCTTTGTTCACTACAGAAAGATACACACCACATTGACAATAAACTAAAATGATTACTGGTGAGAGCTGAGGGGTTAGTTGCTATGAGGATTCTACTTCCATCTGAGATGTTTAAATTGTTTTACCAGGAGAATGTGCTCATGCATTACTTGTCTGAGAATTAGTATTATTTGTCTTTAATATTAATAAAGAAAGAAATCACATGCTCCCGTTTTATATTACTAGGTACATCAAGGAGTCACGCACTGTTCATTGTTGCTCTCATAGCTGAGAAAGAGGACTTCAATTACCAGTGCCGTCATCTTTCCACCACGGTTTGATGGTTAGTGAGATGAGATCTGGAACTAAAGGAAATACCGGTTTAGAGGTGAAATATGGAGCCTAGAGCAGTGTTTCTCAGGAGTGGCACTGCTATTAGGGGCTGGATGCTTCTTTACTGTGGGGGGCTGCTCTGTGCTCTGCAGGCTGCTTGGAAGCACCCCTAGATCCAATCTACCAGATGTTAGTGGCTACCCCCTCCTAGGTTGTGACAATCCAAAGTGCCTTCAGACATTTCCACCTTTCCTTGGAAAATGCACGCCCCCCCCCCATGGAAAACCACTGGTCTGGGGAGAGCTCAGAAAAAGAAAAAACTTAAGCGTCCCAACTCAGCCAATTCCACTTTAGTGCAAGCAAAATAATGGGCTCAATTATTACATGTCAGCAACTCTGGTCTAAAATGACCACTGTTATATTTTCGTTGGCTAGATGAAACTTTATTGCTTTTTATCTTTGTGTCTCATATGCACCCTTACATTCCTCACCATGAGGACTACTCCCCAGCCCCAGCTAGGGGCAACTCCCTACCTGATGAGCCTGCAGCACTTTTTGACCCTGAAGGGTAGGTCAGAGCCATGGGAACAGAGAGAAGGTGGGGTTTGTGGTCTTTTGTCATTTTGTGTTTGGTGAGCATCGTCTTTAACAACAGAAACTCTGTGCAGAAGATCATTCCAGTGAACACACTTGGCTCCCGGTCAGATAAGGGTTGTAAAAGAAACCCACATAAACTAACTTAAGACAAAAGAGGGGGTGGACACCATGAGGCTGCAGACTGCAAATGGTCCCTGCCAGGAGAGTGCACACAGGGGAAGTCAGAATGCCTGGAACGGTGCTCTGAGCTAGCAGGGCTGCATTTTAAAGGACCTCCTCAAACATTCATCATTCCTTTGTGGCGAGAACATTCAAAACCCTCTCTTTTAGCTTTCTTTTCAAATATACAATGCATAATTATCATCTGGTGCAATAGAACACCAGAAAACAATCTATGTATGTATCAAAATTGTACCCCATAAATACACATGATTATGTGTCAATTAAAAATAATTTAAAAAAGAAAGGGTCTTGTTAATGGTGTTAGAAAATGCACATAGATGTCCAAAGCAGATCATCCAGGCCTGGAGGATGAGGTGGGGGAGTAAGAGTGGGTTTAGGAAGGATCTATTAAGTGGATGCCAGCAGCCAACGAGAGGTGAAGGTGACCCATCTGTTTATATGACCATGGGGACAGAGCAAGTACACAGACTCCCGGAAATGAGACAGGTAGGTCTGCTGATAACAGGGATAGAGCAATGAATTGTAGTGCAAGTGTCCTTTTGGAGACAGTGCAGAAAAGAAAAACATGCAAAAGGCTAGGCACCTAGGGGAAACGGCAATAAATCCAGTGCCTTTGACCTTAACAGAAAACAATACCATTGTGGCTGGCTCGCTTTTTCGGCTTCTCATGGAAGAGCAACAGGGGCACAGTGTGGATGGCTAAAGAGGAGTGCACAAGCATGGAAAGCCCATACTTTTGTATCTAATTCTTTTTTTTCTCAAATTTCAATTTTAAAATAAAATCAAATGAACTAAACTAATTAAAATGAAGAGCTTGACTTACTTTTTATATGGAGTGAAAGTTGCAACTGTACCACCAAGGAGTGGTTTCAAAACTATTCAGAGTGATGGAAAATGTCATTCCACTAAATACTGAGCCCTTCAAAGCCACAAGACAAACACACATGCTTAGATGCTTAAGTTCTGGTGTGTTGTACTTATAAGATCTTGTTTTTTCACAGTTGTATTTCCCATCCTGCAAATCTGGCATTTCTTTAGGCCGTGGTTAAAGTTTGAATAAACATTTCAAAGTATAGACATCACACTTCCAGTAAGCCTACTCTGTGCTGCCTAGGTGCTGCCATAGGACCTTTCATGAGCTCCATGTGGATAATCTAGTGGGGAAGACAATTTCATAAAAATAATTTAATAAGGTATAGAGGTATAGCTAAGTAGTAAAGTGTGTGCTTAGCATGTGCAAAATTCTAGGATGAAACCACTACTACTACTACTACATTATTATATAATAATAATAATATTCAATATAGCAGATGTACGGAACACAATGGAAGGAAATAGGAGAGAGTTTTAGCTCATATCCTAGAAATATCTGCAAGACTGAAATTTTGAAGACTTGTCCATGAATGATAAATTATCAGGCTCAAATGTAGTTAATACAAAATCTTCGTCAAAGGGCTGAGCATATCTATCCATCTGTTGTCAGCTGCATTGCAGAGAATCTTTTTCAGTAAGATGGCACTTGTAGAAAGAAAGGAAAATGCTTTGGGAGTATTTCATCTGACAGCTTTTGAGATTAGTTTAATGTTACTTATGTGCTATGAGCTTTAAGTTCTGATGAGTGGAATCTTCAAGCGGATGCAAGATTTTTACAGGTGCTCGGTGCTATTCTTGTCCATTACAAAATAAATAAATAAACACCTCTACAATGCAGTATTTTTTCTCATCTATGCCTGAATCTGTCCGTATGATATACAGACAAGCTCTTACAGAGAGGGTTAAATTACACTTACGTTTACTAATTAAACTGTTACTATGTGCAGTCAAATTTACCATGTTATTTAATATTAAATGCCACTTTTATAATCATGCTTTAAGTTTGAGGACAATAAGCAATCGAAAGAGACACAAGACGATTAGGGTTCAGCCCTTTCTGCCCTGTCTCCCTTCCCCAGAACTCAGAATCATCTTAATTGGCACAGATCCCTGTAGGGAACAAATGTGACAATTAGAAGTCTGCCCTAATTATGAGAGGCTCACAGGAATACCCGGTGTTGGGAAATACTCTTATTTTCTGAACAGCATTGTAAGCAATCCTTGCATACAGCCTGATAGGGCTCCGAGAGTAGGAAAAGGGGTGGTTTTAACTCAGATAAACAAATGAGCAGTTGAAAGGACAAAAGCCAGTAGACCATTTCACCACTACCTGGTCAAATCATAGGCATTGTCTTTAAGGACCCGCTGATCAGGCTCCCAGGCCTCGGTTTCTCCAAAGCAGGGCTTTCAACTGCATCTATGGGAGCCTCAGAGTTGGTCATCCCACCTCTTAAAAGTAGAGGAGCTCTGATTCTCTATTGTATACATTCTGGTTCTACATAAAATTTAGTCTGAGACTAGGACTCTTTGGGAAAAAATAAAGATAGCAGACCCCAGCTTTCAGATGTAAGTACTCACCGTGAGCACATTCTAGTCACAACAAGTGAGAAATTGGGTGGAGGCACTTTGTTTAGTGAAGAAAAGTGCTGGGCATCAAGAAGTCCCAAGGGACTCATTCTCTGGGGGTGGGTGGGATGGGCAGAGCAGAGGGAGCCTTAGGTTCTAGGATTACAGAAATTTATTCTCCTTTGGATTTTCCCTACATGAAAGAAAGACTAAGAGGGAGACAGAGGAAAACCAATGGGCCACTGAGCAGGACAAAAAGGCTTTGCTATCTGTTCTCTGGGTTGGTCAATTTAGGGCCAGTCAAATGGAAGATTGCAATAGGTTATTTGGGGGATGAGGATAGCTCAGTGAAAGAGTCCAGGCATAGTATTACAAGGCCCTGGATTGTTTCTCCCTGAGTACTCGGTGACTAGATGTTGCTTCTAGTAGATGTCCATCCCTAATCATGTATTAGGAAAACCAGTCGGTTAAATACAGTCATCTAGGCAGCCAATATCTTACAGTTAACCACCACCACCTGTTATTTTAAATGAAGCCTGATAGGTGGTATTGGGAAGGTGTCATAAAAATGCTACTACACAGGGTAAGAGTTAGCCCCCTAGTGTCTAACATAACCACACTTTCTGAAGCATCACTATTTCTTGGAGATCCCTCATGAGGAAGTCTGGACCTATATCACCCTAGTTCCCCAGAGTCATGCATTAAGGTCTCAAAGTCATCCCCCTTCCCTAGCCAATTCTAAATGTTTCTTATTTTCTCCAACTATTGCACTGCTTGACCCAAACTTGTGTCTTTGTTCTGCTTCCTATTGTGTGACTCAAAGGTGACCCTAATTTCTTTTCTATTTCCTTGGTCTGCTGTCAGCCAGGATGAAAAAATAAGTCTCCAAGCCCACCTTGGACCAAGGTCCTTTCTTCTTAGGAGCTAGAATGAGCTCAGTGAACACACCTCCACCACCACATCACAACCTCCCCAAGTCATCAGCTCTCTCCTTCACACTCCATCTTGATAGCTTTTTTTTTTCCCCCGTGAAAAAAGACCGTCCACTCACAACAACAAAAAATACCTCTAGGAAATTTTATTCTCTTTTTGTAGTATGCACAAAGGCTTTATTTCAACCAGTTCATTGGCACGTTGAGTAACATTATCATGCTTCTTCCCTTGCTATCTATGGGTAATAAGCAAAGAAAAAATGATTTAAAATAGCTGACATTTTGCCATCCCCTCAAAGCAATTCAAATGGAATATACTTAAATTACCTTGTGATCATCTCATTTTTGTTCTATTTAAAATGTTTTATTATATAATGCTTGATGAAAAAAAATAGGTGATAGAGGTATATGTAAATGATAAGGCATATTAATAAAGCCAGCCTGGAGCTGGGGATGTAGCTTAGTGACGGAACACAAGCATAGTGGGCACATGGCCCTCAGTCTGATCCCTAGCACCAAATACATAAATAAATAAATAACTGAAACAAATCCATCGCCCAACTTAAGCGTTAGAACAGTTAAAAGCCCCGTGTACCCCCCCAATTCTACACCCCAGGTTTCCCTGATGTCATTTTTCCAATATTTGATTATGAAATTTTTCTATTTAGTTGGGGTATAAGATTTTTGTTGTTTTTGATGTACAATATATTTTATCTATGTATATATTGTGGAATGACTAATGTGAGAAAATTAACATATCCATTTCCTCACGAGCGTAATTTTCTTGTCATGAGAACTTTTCAAACCTACCCCATTAACAATTTCAAGTATTCAATCTGTTGTTATTAACTATATTCTCCATGTTGTTCAATAGATTGCGGAACTTTCTCCTCATACTGGCATTTTTCTATCCTTTGACCCATAACTGCCCAATCTCTTCTTGAGAAAAGTTTCAGACATGCAGGTGGGTTCAGTGAATTGAACATTATTTTTAAAGTAAAGGCTGTTTTTTGGAATCTGTGAAGACTGAGTTTTAGGAACATCAGTGCTGGTAGATTCTTATCCAAGGAGGAAGTGATGACTGTCCCTCACTATTCAGGTTGTGAAATGTCACATACAAGGTCCTTTGTAAACACCACAGCTGTCAAAAATGGGAGTGAGTGGAAGGCAAACAGAGTAAGTTTAATCTTTGCTAGATGTTGTCCGTGGACCTGGGATAAAATATTTGAGGAAGAACATGAAGCTTTCATATAACAAAGAAGTCACAAGGGTACTGAGGCAGCATTGAACTCTCTTCCTTCCTGTAAGCCACTCCCTTGGGTCAATGCAAGCTTCATGGCTGATTTTTGATATTCAACACATTTTTTCTTCTCAGAGGCATGCCGTAGTTTAACACTCGTTCAGTTCTGCTTCCTCCACAATATCTAATTATGCCTTTTTCCTTTGCCCACCAAAGCACATTTTCTCTTAATGTTCACAGTGGCTAAATGGCCTGCTCACATTTAAGTAACCTTTTAGATAATTCTTCTCTGCCAGCCACATGGTATTTTCTCAGCATAATGTTTACCTATTTTGCAAGAACTACTTGGGGAAGAAAAATGGATTACCTGATGAAGTAGATGACATTTGCAGATAGAGTGGCAAATGTGTGCAATTGATGGTAAAATGGGATGAGTCTTTTGGACTTTTGGACTCAATTCTGGAATCCATTACTGTGTGCCTTGTGGGTGGACTACAAGAGAGGTTCCCATTATCTCCTTTTGCTTTTCCATACTTTTTCAGAAAACAGAAATGCATAGGCTACACTCAGTAGATTTATATAGTGGAACTATGATAAGGGGCCGTAAAGCATCCTAAGGTTGTATTTGGGGGCCATTTTCAGCACTCACCCATAATGTTCTAGAATAAGGGTTTTTCCTCTAGGTCATAGGTCAGAGTTTCTAGATGTTTTTCTAGAGACCATTTGCATTAGAAACATTAGACAGTGCCAGTTCAGATACTGATTACTGGGCATCATTCTTCAATCTCCTGGATTATTTGTGAGGCTAGTGTTTCAGAATTTAGATCTTAAACTCTCTGGCTATTCTTTCGTGTGCTTAAAGTTCAAGAACCACTTTTCTCTGTGGTTTCAGGTTTGGAAATTTTCTGAAATGATAGGCAAATGTTTTTGTGATTTACATATGAAGTTTTTTTCCCCCTGATGGTCAAAATATTTGCAACTGTTACTCTAGAAAATGGAAGGAAGCCTTGGAGGAATTAACACTGAAGGATGTTAACTTCTCTCACACACATCTAAGATTAAATGACTCAGATCTAAGGGCAATGGCACCTGGAAAGACTTCATGTCTAGGAGAACTTTGAAGAACCAAGCTCTAATGTTGTCTCCAATCCTCTGTGGTGGGGGCTTCCACAGTTACTCTACCATGACATCATCTGACCATGTCAGCCTTTACTCAAAAATTTCATGTGCTCGCCACCTCCCAATGACCAAAACCTTGAGGTCTTAGCCCAAAGCCAGGAGCAATCTGGGTTGGATTGGTCGCTCACCAAATTTTTTTCAGGATATTCTTCATGATCATATTTCCTATACTCCATCTTCCAGCTAGAGTGACCATTATTATTTTATCCTCCATATTATGGTTTAAGAAAAGTTTACAGACTCAGATAAACCTGAGCTCCAGCCCTGACCCTGACACTTGTCAGCTGTGTCTCTAGGCAAATGAAAGAATCACTCTGAACCTTAATTTCATTCTTGTTTTTAAAGAAAGAGTTAATTTTATTTTTTATCTGTCTTTTTTTTGTTGTTTGTTTGTTTTTCATACACTTAGTTGTGTATGTGGTGCCCAGGTCCTTGCGCATGCCAGGCAAGCACTGTACCACTGAGCTACCTCTTCAGCCCCCTTAATTTCATTCCTAATAATGTAAGACTAATAGCACCTACTTCAGAGAGGTTTTGTGATTAAATGAATCAACATGAACATGGAGCTCAGCACAGTGTCTGGCACAGTGAAGAGCACACAGACGTTGGCAAGCACCATTCCTCCAGTCCCTCCACCTTTTCCCCTTCTCTATAAGTCTCGAACCTTTCCCTCTGTTCCTTGCACTCTTCTGAGCTGTCCCTCTATTCCCCTGCAGGAGGCGCACTCTCTCCCTCTCCCCTGAGCCATCCCTCTATTCCCCTGCAGAAGGCGTGCTCTCCCCCTCTTCTGAATAATGTTCCATGGACAGGGTTCTTGTCTATCATCCCCGTGGATGTCCCTGAATGCTTTCTTGCAAGTAGATGGTGCTCAATTGGAACTTCATTTTAATGTTACACATGTTAGAGGGGAATTTAGTGTAAGATGCCTTCCAAGCTGCTCAGGAATTTGCTGGATTTAATAAACCTCTACGGACCCAAAAGAAAGTACGTACCAAATGATTGGCCTCCACACACTTTCTGCTCTATAGTACAGTTACTGTGTGAGGTTCTGTGTCATTTAGTCTCCACCCTAGCCCTTTGACTTGGATTCTATTGCACCCCCACTTTAAAGGGAGAAAACAGAATAAAGAGGTGAAGAAACATGTCCAAGGTGCCACGGTTTGATTTTGTACAGCCAAGGGGATTTATGCTTTGAATGCCCATGCTGGGTGCTCCCCTCCCCTGGCCCATCTGACTTTCAGGTCTTACAAAGTCCTTCCATTGTCCATCCATTGAATTAGACATGGTTTAGTGAAATCAAACTTCGGGAAGCTCAATCTCAAAAATAACATTTTCAAAGTTCTTCCTGATAGTATCTTTCTTTTGAGGGTTGATAGCCTGATTCAAACTTGCAAAACCCTGAGAATAACGTTGTGAAGAGGAAAAAACCTTAACAATATCAACCCCTGGGGCTGGAGTGGTGGCTCGGTGGTTACAGCACTTGCCCAGCATTAGCAAGTACACGAGTTTAAACCCCAGCACCCACGTACACAACTAAATGTCAGAGCAACAAAACTCAAAAAGATTGATTCTCTCTCTCTCTCTCTCTCTCTCTCTCTCTCTCACTGTCCTTTTCTCTTAAAAAAAAAAAAAAAAAAAAAAAAAGATCATTCGCTTTCTTGGAAGTACCAGGTCCTTTGCAAGTATCCCCAAGGAAAAAACAAAGTATTTTCTCCAGAATTAGTCAGCTCTATTTTTCCTGCAGTGAGAAATCATCAAAGTTGTTGACACCCAAACGAGACAGATTCTTGCTTTCCACAAAAAAATTATAAATGGAAAACAAGACATACTAGGATACTAGGATGCTGGAGAGAGTGGCTGACAGCTGTACCCAAAGGCTCTGGTGTGAATGGAGCCATATTATTTGTGCATCATAAAGGTGAATCTGAAGCCTACCTCACTGAGAGCAAAGGAGAAGGTGACAGAGCATTG
Source organism: Aplodontia rufa (assembly GCA_004027875.1). Classification (NCBI taxonomy): domain Eukaryota; kingdom Metazoa; phylum Chordata; class Mammalia; order Rodentia; family Aplodontiidae; genus Aplodontia; species Aplodontia rufa. The sequence continues at coordinate 1,171 of PVKS010024849.1, read as the reverse complement.
TTACTCCAACTCTGAGAACTGCAAGTGTGATACACCAGCTTTTGAATAAGGTACTTTGTGCTTCAATAGAAGTTCCTTGTGATAAGAATTCAGTGTGGAGATTTTATGTGGTCATAGTCACCCATTAAAAGGAAGCCCAGCAGCTATTGGAGAAATTTTTTATATGTCAAAATATTTTTTCTGTGAGATCAAATATATGTGAAATGCAAAAATTATGCTTCCATTTTTAGAAACAGATGAATACACATAAGTATTTTTAATATATCTGTATCATATGTTATCTGAAATAAACACTGTAGTACAGACTAAGACTACATTAGTTTATACTAAATAAAAGTTAAATATTATCCAAATTTTCCCATGAAGTGTGGGATTGAGTCCATACTTCAGGGGTATATAAATGAACCTGACCAAAAGTTTAGTATGCAGTTTTGACAGAGTTTTATTAATCACCATGTAAATCAGCCCTGAAAGGTGCTTTGGTTAGCACAGGGATTCTAGGATGCAAGAAATAATTTCTCATAGGTAAAATGGGGAGAGGTGCAGTTTGGCCAATTTTGTGGGCTTTTGTCCACAGAGAACTGGCAGTGCCTAAAACGACAAAAGTTGGGAATATTGTATGACTGTGTTGAGCCTGCAGGGCATGAATGTTTTCTCAGGGTCACTTTCACCGAACCCTGCACAGGGGCTTTTGGGACTTGCTGGAGTTGGTCCTCTAGTTCCCACTCCCACAAGTAATGGCTGGGATTCTGAATGTTCAGATTGACTTAGGCTCCTTTACACAGAGTACATTCTTTTTTCCCCCTGTATTTCCAATGATTTAAGTGCAACTTAAGCCATAGGGTTATATAAAAGGTCATGTAGAATCCCCTGGCCCACATGCCTTCCTGAGGTTCCTCCTCTGCCATTTCAGCAGTGCTTATATAAACCCCCCATTGATTGTATAGAGCTACAATTTGAGACAGCAGCTTTAGTGAAAGCTTTATTTTAATGCAGGCTTTCTCCTGATGTTTATTGGGCACCTCCTAGGCTAGGGGTTCTGTGAGGGTAGGTGCAGGGCTGTGGGAGCAGAGATGCATAAATTACGGTCTTTGTGTAGGTGCTCCTCTACTATTTTCACTTGACCTAACCATTTAGGTTGCAATTGAGGTTACAGTACCATCAATCCCCT